>DWHO01002852.1:0-12736 GCA_018247575.1 Eurytides lysithous rurik
CTTATGTTAAAATTGTGCTAAGAACTATATATCTGTGTTTTCTGCTTATGTGTACTGACTGTCTTTCTTCTTCTTCAATTGCTATAGCTGTGTTGTACTCCTCTCCTTCTATATATAATTGTGTATTGTGTTTGTGGCACAATAAAAACTGTGTTCACGAAAGTGTTGGACTTATTTAAGCATCTACACCACAACCACCATACCTACATAATATTAATAATAATATTCATTGCACCTATAAAGCAGTATACAATTTTAATCATTTTAACAAAGGTGAAAATATTAGGGCAAAAAAAGCGGCTCAGCATAACCTGACATGGAATAAATACTCGTACAGTGCTGATTTTCAGCCGCACCTTGCTCCCTGGGATGATGTGCGGGAGAAAGTGCATTAAAATCATGCCAGATTAAACAAGTTTCTTAGATATGTTCCTTGAGCGGGGTTTTTATAATCTAATAGTTACTGAGCAAGAGCGTCTATTTATATCCGGAACATCAAGAATATAATAGGGAAGAAAAGGGATAAGCGGCTGACTAAATTACAATGGTGAAACTACTGTCTCCTTTTTAGGCTTCTAGAAAGTCCTAAGTCTTATCAAGATACATTACATTATAATATAATAAAATAAAATAAGATAGAAATTAGTGTAAAAACATACGGCGATGGAGTTTTAACCACTAAGACGATGGCAATGGTTCTTTTAATATAGCACTGTTGTGACATTTCGAAACAAAGAAAAGAAATCAAAGTCGAACTATTTCAAAGGACTTCTTCTCTCTTCTTTGTCTTACAATGACACGGCCGTTTTAATATTCCGACTAAATCAATTGTAGTCGCGAATAGCCGGTTTTCGAGCGTTGCGAATTTATATTCAGTGCTTTGGGCATAACGTTGAAATTTCTATGTTTGCCAGCAAAATTTATTTCGTTCGCGTCGCTTCAGAAGAAAATTTTCTTTATCGGTTTATCTGATTTGTTTATTTGTGTTTACGCAGGCACGCACGCATACATGTGCTAACATTTGCACTCACTTATCTACTCTATTATTAATATCACTGCAACAATGTTTAAGCATAAAATAATAAAGCCTGTTACCATTAGCTAAGACATCATTAGTACCCGATGTTCTAAAATAGAAGCCTTTGGCATTACTTAGGCACCAATCTCCCACAATGTCTGAGCCAGTACCTTACATCATTAAATGCAATACCAAATCTGTTGTATTGTGGAGAGGAATAAATATCGACATATAAGCCATAACATCAATTAGACATGTTGTAAATCTAAGAAGTCGTCGCAAGTGGTTCTATTCGAGTTTCCGATGCGATGGTCAATTCCGTATGATCTATACACACTATAAGTTACACAAAGTTTCCAGCAATTCGAACCGGTACCTCGGGGTGATGCGTTTTTACGTTGGCCTGATTGGTTTAGTTTATAGTTATAGTTTTGTGGACATTATTTTTATTATGTCATTCATAAAATGTATATTAAGTTGGATAAGCTAATGCATTGTTGACGTTTATACTACTAATGTCAAATACTTTATTTGTCTAATCGTAAATGTCATAGTCTAAGAACTATATCATTCAATGACTAAAGAGGACTCGAAAAGCCTCCTTGGTCGATTTCGACTACTAAGCAAACACTAGTATTAAATTTTGTTAAAAAATTAAAAGACTGAAATTTTAAAATATTTTTTTAAACATTAGTAAATTATATTTTAAAACGCGTACAAACTAAATATACTTGTCTAAGTGGTGGGACATTTGAAGAGTCCACCTGGCGGGTTACCAGTGCATTAGTGCATTTGTGCATTATTTCCTAAAAATATTAAGCCTGTATAGAAAAATGTAAAAATCACAAGCCCGGAAATTAGGAATTTATTTTATTGATCTAATCAGTTTCATTGAGTCAAGTGAAACAGAAAATTAATTCCATATATTTGTAGCATATATAACTGTAATATAGGTATGAAAACATGATCGTTTTTCCCCGCCGATTTTTTAAAATTGTAAATATAAAACAAGTTTTAACGAAAATTCGTTTCTAGTTTAGAACCTACAAATTCAAACCCGTTGAAAACGAAAAGTTTTTACATATTAGAGAAAAGTATGTCGAATGCCCACCGCTAGTGACATGAAATCTGTCGGCAAATTGTCACACAGTTTTTCGTAATAACTTCGCAGTACCTAGCGAGATAGCGATTTGAAGCCTTTAAATTCAAAACACTAAATAATAGTTTATTTATGAGTGTTTTTAATCGTGTCATGACTACTGTAACTTTTTAAGGATTATATTTCTAATAAAACCCATTTAAATTAACAATACATATTTTCAAGTTCGTTTATATAGTAAGCTAAAATAACTAAAAGTTAAGTATTTCCATTTTTATTTAAATAAAGAGTTAAATGAATAAATGATCAGGCTAATAAAGAGCGATAATTAAAACTGCTTCGGTATCAATTTTCCGATCAAGGCTCATATAACATTGAAAGCCAAAGTAGTGAAATATGGATGTCGACGCCGTAAAAGTTTGAAAGAAAAATTATAAAGTTAACTTAATGTTAAAAGAATTGCAGCAGTTTCTATCGATATTAGAATAAGAATGCAGAGGCATTATAATTTTACACTTATGAAAAATTTGATAGCATCGCACGATGCATTGGAAAATTCCAGTAGAGTGCGGCGTCGAATACCAAAAGTCTCCTTTAGGGACAACATGTTTATGTTTTTCTATGGATGTTGCAGATTAGCCCCGTAGTTACAATATCGCAACTATATGAGGCCGATAAAACAAACTATATATGCATTTGTAAAGGATTAGGTAAAGGATTTTCTATATTTTCATATATCAAAATAAATTTAGTTCACCATAATATAAACCATATACCCAATAAATTTTCATACTGTTCGTTCGTACTGGATGAATCAGACCGAAACAAAAGAAAAAATGACAAATTTTTTAAAAGAGTTTTGAAAAGAGTTTTTTAATTATTTACATGAGAATGTCTCAGCATAAGTGTCTACGCATACCCGTACTCGCGGAGGTAGGAATGGGTTGTGTCACACTATCCCCGACTAAAACGCTGTTCTTACTGCCCTCTGTAGTAAGAACAGCGTTTGCATTGAACAGCAATAATGTAATACCAATCAATGCTCCACTCTGTAATCCTGCAACGTTGCATCAGCGGCACGTCCCGGTGAGTCGCAGGGGATAGAGAGAAGGGTCTACGTAATATCGATATACCTCTTTCCGCACCCCACATTGGCTACAGTGGACAGGAAGTTATCCATCACCAAGGAGCATCGAAAATGGGTTCCAAGAATATTGTAAAACGCTTGACATATCAGTCTATCCTGTAACCATGAATACCTGAGAAGTATTCGAAAGAGAAATGAAAATAAAACCTTTAACTTTGTTTTTTTTTTCAAATAATGCGTGGTATTCGTATAAACACAAGAATTATTTATTTAAATTATTACGTTACACAGTTTTACGAAGGATTTTCTGATCATTGTTTTATTTTATTTTTTATTATTTTTTTTAAAACACTGCCCCCATTGTAAAATAGAAATATCTTATGTTATAAGGGCATTTTACACACAAATTTCGCTTGGACCAACGCCCACATACGAAACTAATATTTGTAGTTCGTACAAATATTTGCCCCGGGTGGGGATCGAACCCACGGCCTGCGACGCCGAAGCCAATAGCTTAACATCTGCGCCAAAATCATTGAATAAAAGAAAAAAATAGAAAGAAGTGATAAAGAACCGGCCTGTTTACCTAACGCGGTAGCTCACTCTATACTACATGAACAATGTAAATAATTCCAACTAGTTTCCTTCGAACACCTGCCTTATATAAGGAGTATGGAGAAACTTTCAAAAGTTGCGATTATGTATGAGAGTGTTCAGTTTGAAAGTTCTTGTCGATTGAGTAAGTAAGTAACAAGTTTACTAGCACTTGATCGGAGTTGAATTTGAGCCTCACGTTCATTTGTAGTAACGGAAGATTTCTTCAGTTCACACCATAACACCCAAATTTGGACCTCATTAGTTAGAAGCCAATGGTTAATGTTGTATTGACACTGAAGAATATTTTTCTCGCATAGAGTGTACTTTCGAGTGTACCATACAAGCACAAAAGCGCGGCTTGTCCTACTAAGGAGTAAAATTTGAGCGTTTGTGTTTTGAGCAATTATGTGCTGATTAAATTTTATAAATTTTACTCCTTAGCACTGCCCTTTCGTAGTCGTTTTAACAGGAATATTCCGTCAACAGGGAGTCTCGCATGCTACATGTGTTCGATTGATTTTATTATAATTTTTTTTCTGACATTAAAACGGCATTAAATAGTTTTACGCTTTGTAGAGTATAATTACATAAAACCGATAATAGAATTATCTATTTCCTCCTATGTATCTCTGTCTTTTCTTTTTTTCTTCGCGTGCTAATTGTACTATATATACTATATATACTTGAGGTATAATTATGTGCCTGATGTAGGTGCATGTTGCGTGGTGATTGTTGTTAGATAAGCACATGTGATTGTTGCTGCGTATTTGGTGCCGACATGTGTAATGGCTGTTGTATGTCTCATGTGGGCTTCTGTATGTTGGGTGTAGTTCACAAACACGATTTCACGTATTACACTTCTGAGTATAGTTGTTATGTGTATGCCTGCTTGTTGTTGTAGGATTGTTATGTATCCCCTCCGACGGGTTCCCGCCTTGTCGTAGCGGAGGGGCTCTAGTAACCGTGGCCTGGTCACCCACGGCGAAACCAAGAGGAACCCAAAGACGGCCGGCCCGTGGTGTAGGGCTGGCCAGAGGGAGCGCTCCGAGTGGACTCTGGCAGCCCACTTTGGATACGCCTTGGAGGTGGCCGCAGGGGACGGGTTGAGAGTGGTGTAGGCCACAACTCCCCGTCCTCTGCAGCCAAGGTGGAGTCGCGGGATAAAAGGAGTATCGGTATTGCGTAGGTCGTTCTCCCTATCCTCCGCGACTCAGCGGGGCCGTACCGCTGATACGGCGTGGTGGGGCCGCAGGGGGAGAGGAGTGTCGGTATTACGATGCGCCGTTCTCCCTACCCTCCGCGGCCGAAACTTGGCGAGTGGCGGAGCCAGAGACCAAGTCCGCCGCTGGGAGCTGGGAGGCCTGTCGCTTTTGGGCACAGGCTCAGAAGCGGCAGGCCAAGTTCCTGGCACCCATGGCCTCCAGCCAGCGGACTCGGGGGGTCCGTTGGCCATCGCAGGAGGTTGGCTCCTCCTGCTGTAGGAAGGCGTGCTCTATGTTCGAGCACGCCTTGCCTGTGCGAAAGCGTTCCCGTGACCCTGCCTATATGCGTCTAGGTGGAACACCGTGGGGGTTTTAGTCAGTGCGAGTCCGACATAACCCGTCTTTGCCCCCAAGGCCGGGTATGCGTAGGCATTTTCCAAAAAAAGACCTTACTGCGCTGGCAGGCAATGGACTCACGTGCCTAACTACGACAATCTTTGGTAACTTCGGGCAAGACATAACGAGTAGAGACGAGGCGTGCTGTTGCTCCAGTATTAGGATGGCTAAGACTATGCATTTTATTGAAGGTATTGCGGCGATAGCTAAGCGGTAAATAGGGTTGAGATTTTCCTGTGGATACATCACACCAGATGATGGTATTAGTGCCAAGGATAGGGGTGGCTACCAGGTTAAGCGACGAGTTTTTGCGAAGATCAGGAAGCTCTGCATCAGCTTCATGCGATACTGCTAGTGCTTTGTAATCGACATCCATATGGAGGGTTTCAACGCGGGATATCGCGTCTGCAACGATGTTGTCATTTCCTTGAATGTGCACCATATACTTCTGGAGCAAGACGCCGCATCCATAGTTCTCTAAGAATGCTGGTATCAGTTCCAGATCCTGCAAGGGTGCGGAGATGACGCAAAAATGTAGATGGTTTTCTATCGCCTATCTGTTCTTCGCTCAGGAGTTGTCGGATGCGCTGTTCTCGTGAGATGGAGTCTCTTGATTAGCTCTCGCTTGCTAAGTTCATACCGCCCCTCTGTGGGGGAGGGGGGTTGGCTATAATGTCTTCTACCTCTTCAGCCACTCTAGTATCTAGCATTGAGAGAATGTAGCCGTACTTTGTGCCATCTTGTTTGATCCCAGCTATTTCCAATTGTGCTTCCGCCTGTGCAAACCAGATTGTTGGCTTGTCCAATCAGAAAGCTGGAAGCTTCATGCGGACTTCCATAACTGAAGCTGTATTTTGTGCCTTCAACTTCTCCAGCTGTCTGGCGAGAATTTTTGGTAGTCATTTTTGTCTAATAAAACAAAAATAAATAAATAATAAAAAAATATATCAGACCAAGCAAGAGGGGCAAGGAGATTAGAGCACGGCCTTATGATGCACCCAAAACAAACAGTTGCAAAGAGTTATAAATACAGGCAGAAATTAATTCAATGTGAGTCTGAAGTAGTATGTAACTAATCAAGAAACAATGACATGACAATAAAGTAAAAATAAAAAAAATTGCATCTTTATGGAAACGAGACAGGATATGCAGTCACCATTCAGTTATAGCAAAATAAGGGAATTATAAGTTACAAGTATTATTGCATGTGCGTATGTCATTTGAAGACGTCGACGTAAATATCAGTTCGACTACGTAAATATCTGATCGACGTAAGTATCAATTGACAGTTCGTTGAAGCAAGACGCGGTTAGCGGTCGATCGGTGTTCAAAGTTTCGGTAAATAAAACTATAAGAAACACGAATAATATAGCTCTAAACAGAACTCTTGAACGAGCCTACGATCGTAACAGAAACAAGAAATGGTAATCCTGAAAAGTACCGTTTGTAAATCCAATCGTGGGCAACGCGAAGCTACTATAACGACGCCCATCTTCAATTGTAATATATTAAATTTTTCAACAATCTTCCTTTCATAAAATCATTCTTCATAAATCTTCCGACTTCATAATTATTTTCCATTTACACCAAGACGCGACGAAGATTACGACGCCGGACGAAGTAATTGCGTATGTCTTCACCATGGGCAGCTGTGGAGAGAAATGCGACGAAGCCGGCGCGCGGCGCGCTATTTATTACGTCTGCGGAATGAGGTGTGCGCGGACGCAACGGCAATCACGCGGCTCGGGCGAATTAAAACCGGCGCTTTGATTGGCAGACAAATTTAATTATTATTTTTAATTGGTTTTTTTGTTTTACAATGTTTTAGTATATAAGTAGTAGCATTTAGGATAATAAATATATATACACAAGAAGTCAACAGTTATTTTCATCAAACCCGCATTACCTCCAAATTCTTGAATAACAAAAATAAATTTTCTTTTTTAATTGTTGCTGCTTAACTTCGGATCATCGGGAACTTCGCATTATTAAAATGTTTTGATTTAAAACGTTCATATGATAACAAAATTAAACCCTACCTCTGCCTTCGTGCCTTTCCTTTTTCCCTCCCCCTCTCGCCTCTTCTCTTCTACTCCTCCCTCCTCTATCTCCCTCCCTCATTCAAAATTTCTCTCTTTTAAAGACTAGTAACGCATTTGCAAGTTCTGGTGATAATAGAGTTTATGGACAAACATCTTACAACGGTTGAGACTAATATTGCATAACAGGATTCAAGGGAAAATCGAACTTTGAATCAATCGATAAGGAAGGTAATCGGAATAGGGTCGCAGTCGTTGAACTGGTTTTAATCCTGAGACAATGTAATCGATTATTATTCGCACTCAACATTTTAATTTTCGTCTTTACATTCGGGGCAGATGCTCAGTATTAAAATAAATTACAGCTGGACATAAGGGAATCAAAATTTGTAGTTTAATTGAGTGCTTGATAAAAGAAAATGGGAAATAAAACAAAAACAAGTTTAGGACCACACAGTGCTCTGCTGTTTCTTTGGACAAGACTAATTTAATAAAACGTACAGAGATTTCCGTGTTTATATTCTTTTCATTAAGTCTAAATTGAATAAAATTATATAACTTCGTCATAGAAGAACCAAGTACTTATCTTGAGCTTTTTAATTATTCCATACTATACTTCTTAATTATTAAAACACAATTTTTTCTCAAATTTGGCAATAATATAATTTATAAGAGAATTTTTAACACATAACCAAGTATACTTATATGTATACTACTATATTCAGCAAACCGTTGATCGTCAAATTCCGGAGGACATAAGTTACAAGTTAGGCGTGACACCAATAAATTTGAATGGTTATCTATTCTTCATTAGACTACGAGTGTCTATAAACGGTTCTATATTATATTTAGCTTGATTTGTATGTAACTATTTACAAGCTTTCCACTATAAATATGTACGGAGAAACATAATGAACATGAATTTTCCTTGGGATATTTGCCAATTTCTTTAGACATTTGGTAGATTGCGTGTATAAAATATTTTAGATCTACTATTTGTCACGATTTAAAACTAAAAGGAAATTATCAAATAAAACCTGTTATACACTACTATTCAATCAAGATTTTGTGGCAAACAAAAATGTTTGGAATGAAGTAAAATTACGCGGACATGTCAAATTTAAAAAGACGATGTGAAAGTGTATTATTATGTATTGTAGTCTATTTGAATAAAAGTATTAACATTTTCGTTTTGATCTTGGTTTTATAAGTAAATTTTGACAACCGGTGAGAGACTAGGACACTAGGACTAAGACTATCGATGACAAATGAAATTGGAAATCTGTTTTTTTCTTTGTTTAAAAAAGTATTTGTCCTAAGTGGGAATCGAACCTGTGTCCTGCGACGCCGAAGCCGAAATATTTTAGCAATTGCGCCAAAATTTTCAACTGCTGACCGCAGCTTAAGAGTTACTTGGTGGGTTAGAAATTTTTAACTATATATCAAACTGATAAAACATAGAAAGTTTAATAAAATATTTTTTATCAGTTTCAAATTATAGGCACATTAATAATTAGATCATAGAACGTTGGTTGTATTTAAATGCGTAAGAAATTGATTATTAAAGATATAACTTTATCTTAGTACTATATTGGATAATTTTGGTAGTTATCTGAAAATTGATTAGTTTGTGTTTAAATTATCGGCAATTCGGACCTATACGTATCAGATCGCGTTAAAGAATAATGGCGGGTGACAATGAAATAATTGTAAATGAAACAAAACCGGTGAGTAATCTGTGTTTAGTAACCAAAATTAATTAAATAAACAATCAAGGAAGGGCATGTCGAGTAGGGCTTTACAAATCGTATCACATATGTATCACTTTTGCCGTTTTATAATATATATTAAATGTTTATAAATAGATAGATTAACGATACTGTTTTATTATAAAACTAGTAGTACTATATATAAAAAGGATTAAAATATTTTTAATGTATATATAATAATTATGAATAATTCTTTGTTGAAACCTATCCGCAGAATAAAGTTACATTTGCAAAATCACAACTTTACAGAAGAGCGATTTGAAGTTTGACACGCGCAAAATTAACTATAACTTTTTATATTACAATTATCGATGGCTGAATCTTTCAGCAAACACGTAAAACAGTTTAAGGTAGTTTCTTATATAAAATTACCAAATCAAAACCTAATACTTTTGAATTTAGCAGTATCTATGTGCACATGTGATGATTTACTGCGGAACGAAAATACTTTTCAAGGTAACATATACCTTTTTTCTAGGGACAGGAAAGGAAACATGTAGGTTGTATGTATACACATAACTTTATTCTTCGTAGTTACTTGTGTCGAAATGGTTGTATGTGTAAAAATGTATGAAAATAATATAAAATAATACAACGTGTAAATTTTGTAAATATTTATTTAATAAATAATCAGTCTTGAATCACAGTCACAGTAGTATTTAATAATATTTGGTCTCTTTGGGTTTATAAAATTAGCAGATTCATAAGTTTTTCATTTTTATAATTGTAATTACTATCAATAGCAAATTTTTTCGAGTTAGGAAATAATCAACAAGGAATTAAAAAAAAGAGATGAACGAACATAATTATAAAAAATATTATAACTTAATTTTTTAAAACTAAATAACACCTTAAACTTGAATAAAATCATCATCGACGTGATGATGATAAAAGTTTTATGAAAAGTAATTATATCATATAATAATAAATTTTAACATTCTTCTTCGCTTACAACGTCAATATTATCAGTACTTGAGCAAGGAGAGAACCAAAATAATTAGAATATTGAGAAGGTACGATTGCAAAATTAAGTAGACTAATGAGATCTTGGTATTTATTTTTTTACAAAGTAATTCGCACTTTATATGCTAGTTCTAAAGTAGGTGAAGCAGATAAAACATTGCGGCGGGTATTTGAGCTGATTAAAACAGTTTGTAGTCAACGTCCATAAGATTACATTTATACCGCAGTTTGTTGGGTTCTAATTTGTCCACAAATATCTCTCTAATTGTGTTCCAGGATACCTTATCTCCGTTTATGTTTAGGCTTTAGGTCAAAAAACGCAATTTTGTGCAACGCATTACGTGGACTTCGTAAGGGTTTCCTGTACTTTTTGTCCAGCGGACAAGCAATCGCCATTCTTTTGGAGTGTTAATAACTTTTTTTCAGCCTTTCGTTCTATACAGGTATGCACGTCCTCATTCTCGAGAAATCTATGTGTGATAGTCACATTTAGTTTTTAGAATGAAAAAGTTAAAATTTATATGTCTCGGTATTGACGTACACGTGCTTACTTTGCTAGAGTAAACAGTTACACCAATCTTTGTATAAGAGAAACATTTTTGAACTACTTAGACTGCCGCCTAGATAAAGTATCGTTGATGTTTTGCGTGTGACTCGATAGGGACAAAGGATCTGACATGACCACACACACTTTTCTTGCTTCGGGCAGTATTATTTGAGCGTGGATTTTATGACGACCTCTCATATCGTCCTGTGTCATCATCATGATTATTCCAAGAAGTTTGAATAATTATACCATTGACAGAGAGTATACAAAAACATTATTTTGCATACTTTGACATTCTCACTCGGACTCTCATTTAAATCAGAAGTTACAGGTAAAAACTATTTGAATGTAAACTGACGATTCTTAGATACTCAGCGATTTAAACACGTATTTTTGGGTTGCTTTTTAGAATACTTCACCACATAAGTCCACTGCTTTTCACGAGTACCTTAACGCAAGAACTTTTGAAAACAGTCAAGCCTTTGGTCATGCGTTATTTTTTCAAAGCATCGAAATCTGCAGCGACAAATGTGCGCCTAATGTTTTTTCATCGACAACTTTTATCTTTTTGGTGACATATTTTTTACTAAAATTTTTCAAACATTTTTTGCGTCCGACCACTCAGATATCCGTCGTAATCGTTTCTTGACTCTTTTCTTGGGCAGGAAAAAACATTCATCATCATAGTGCTCATTAGGAGTGCTATGAGTGCTAAGTTGAAGGTGATGACAGTTGGTCTGCATCACCTTCCATACACGCAGAAGGAGTCATGACAATCTATGTGCGTGTTCAGAGGAGAAGGCATAGGTGTTGGTGCTACAATTGATGTGGATATTGAAGACAAACCTTCGAACTAACCGTCGGCGATTTTTCAAAACTACAAGGTGAGCTACCAAGGATAGCTACAGGTGTTAATTTATTATTATTTCCAGGCGACTGTAAAACAGGTAGTGGCGTAATGCGACCTGGGTTAGCGTTCATTGTAGAGGTTTTTAAGTTTAATTGTATGAGGTAATTATTTGATTTGATTTATTGAGGTTCTTCTTTATAATATTATGAAGAATTATTATATAAATTAAAATAAAAAAAAAATAATTTATGTAAATAGCATTTCCAAGATGAATAAAGATATATCTCACGATGTTGTCCAAAGAATAAAGTAACATGTACAGATATGCTTTACATTTTAAGAAAAGTTTACATTGAACAAAGTAACATTTGCATATAGATCGAAACATTTATTATAATTTACAAAAAAATAGTTATATATGAAGATGTGCATATAAAATTTTAGTAATTATTAAAGTATTTTAATTGATGTTCTATATAGCAAATAAAATAAAATTTGGTAATTGTGCAATATCTTTAACCTTTGACCGATATTACGTAGAATAAAAAAAAAACAAGTGATGATGTGACCGCGCGCACGGGCTGGGGCTACATCGCTCCCGACCTTGAATGTTTTATTTTTATGGAGTAGCCTGACAAACGAGCAAGCGGTTCACCTGATGGTTAGCGATTACCGCCGCCCATGGACATTTGCAACATTATTAAACTTGCAAATGCGTTGCCAGTCTTTAAGGAGGTAAATTTTAAGAGGGAGGGAGGATGATCGAAGGGGAAAGGGAGGAGGAGCGAGAAGAAAAGTTGAGAGAAGAGGAATAAGCGAAGGAATGGGCCACCGGCCACCTCACTCACCGTACGAAATGCGGAAGCAAAAACACACTTCACGCCGATTTTCTTGACTTGGCGATTTTGGGTGGCTCTACTACCGTAAAAGGTATATGTGCGCTTGAGTGTTTATTCGCTGGAGCGTCAAACGACATGTTACTTTATTCGATCGGTATCTTTAAAATTATAATTTTTTTGACTAGTATAAAATATATAGGATGGGCCAAAAATTTTTGCAAATAGCAACACTTGATTTCTCCAAAACCGTGACAGCAAAGGGCGCGCGGGTGGCGGGGAATTGTGCGTCGTTTAATGCAATTTTAGTCACGATGGAGCGCTTCACGGGAC
>DWHO01002853.1:0-12736 GCA_018247575.1 Eurytides lysithous rurik
ATCATATTTAAAGATGTCTAAATTGTATAAAATTACATTTTAAGAATACTATCGCAGAATTTCCAAGAAATAATTTGCAAAGACTACTTTTCACAAAAGAATATTTATTTAGATCATCTTCTTTCTTCCTAAAACTCAAAGCAGCTGTCGGTCGCTTCACTTAAGGCGAAATTTAATATTTAGTTTTGATATACTAATAAACTCATTAATCTTATATATAATAACGGCTATAGATCTCTTAAAATAATAAGCACACTTATTTGCTCCACCAATTAATGAAAAAATCAACATAATATTAAGCTTCTTCGGAGCACTTCCATATCAGTTATCTTATTTCTACTCCCGATGCGAACATTTACTGTGACGTCCTAAATGCAAATGAGTCCAAGCCATCGGTGTAACCACGCAACGTTTAGTCCTCATATGCTACACATTACTCTGCGCATAAAGCATAACTTACGTTATGCTGTTATGCACAAGAACTACAAATTTCGCAATCCCTTTTCAGATAAAACTTACATAACAAATACTAAGCTCACAGTGACAAATGTCACGGATTTGGAGTTTTAAACGGATATTTTACAGAAAAACTTACTCGTATCTTATGGAGTTTAATCACTTGATGGTAAGCGGTCACCGTTGCCCATGGTCATACACAACATCGAACGATATGCAAATGCGTAGCCAGCCTTTTATGTGGGAATTTTTCAAGGGTGGTAAGGAAAGGGCCGGGAGGAAAGAGGATTGGGCCGATATCCACCTCACTCTCCGGATGAAACACCGAAGCTCGAACACTTCCACTTTACGCCGATTTTCTCTAAAGTCGTGGTAATAAACCGGTTCAAGCCGACCCATTCAGCTGCTTCGCGGCTTTATCACCGAAACTAAACTGTATTAAATAATAAAGTTGTAATTCTTTATGATTTCTTGTATTCAGTGGACAATAAGCGAATAACATAAATCTATAGTACAACAAAATTGTCAAACGAATCAAAATTGTATCTTTATTTTTATTGTTTTTGAACTTGAGAACGTCGGGGTGAATGTCGATACAAATTACATAAATCGACGCATGGTAGTTTCTTTGCCTTCAAAACTCTACGTTGAATCTCATCCGTTTGATATTTCTTGAAATATTTACCGCAAATGCAAGCACGTTATCCCACGTCACGTATGTCAGCACTTAGGATTTAGGTTAATTTGATATTCATCGTCTAAAACTTTAGCCGACCATGATTGCTGTAGGAGTAAGTCAAAACGTAGGAATATAAAAACGTAATAAATATTTTTTTCAACATTAATAAATTTCAATTTGATACACATTTCTAGTTATAGCCTCATAATTTATTATAAAATTTGTTTAACACATTTCGTATTAATATGGATCTTGACTTGATCTAAAACTGCCATTCAATGAACACTTTCCGGTACCTTCCTAGTACAATTCACAAAAGCAAATACGCTTTATCTGAACAATCTATTGCCATTTTTCTGAGATCAAATGTAACTTGTGTCACTCTTAAATGTTGACAAAAACTTATAACTTAGTCTATTAAGATAAATAAATTTCGATGTTATAAATGTTTTATAGTATATTCGGAATATTACACTAACTTGCTCAGTTAACGCATATCAAGAAAATTCACGTATTCCTCACAAAATAGACCGGCTCAGAGTACATTTGGACATTTAGTGAACTTAGCGTAAGTATTGCATGAAAGGATAAAGCAAACGGGTGCGCTGTCTAGATTTTATGCACCTGGCATTTTCTCATTGCTGTAATTGTTAAACTCATACCCCTAGTATATAGTGCACGTGATTAAAAAAATGTAAGAGTAAACAAAAGATTTAAAATGGAAAGTTTAGGTTTTCCGTAACTTTTGAACTAGAACTTTTGAATCAATGCGAAATATTAGTGTTGTAAATCCCCAACAATGTTTATTCACGCCGAGCATTTTTATTTTACGGTTTTATATTGTATTTAGTATCGAGACTTGAGTTGCCAGTCATTGTCTCAAACTGTGCGGTTCTGCGCAGTTCTACTGTAAATCTTTGATCTTTCGCTTTTGAACTGATTTGAATACCTCTAGTGTACTTCTCCAGACAAACTCCACAAAATAATCCTACGAAATGAACAAAGCGAAAAACATAACCTCCTAACATGATATCATGAAATGTAGGTATTATATTTACCGAATTTTTACCTGCTTTTGTTTTCACCTACTTCTGTCTAATTTTTCTGACTCTTACAATATAATGTGCTGGAATGTATGATTGTTGTGATTTTTCTAAAAACCGCGTATACACGTTTATACGTATTTGATAAAATAAAATGTACTTTCTCATTTCTCCCAGGTTTTTATCTGTTTGCTGAAACGTGTTCCTATCAATCCTTTACTAATTTTAAATTGATATGTTTGCTTCATTAAATAAATCTTAAAATGACTATCACTAATTTAAGAAGTTGTTCAAATGGTACAAGTTGCTATGGAAGAATTGAACGCAAACTTGAAATTGAGGGTAGTGAAAACTTATTTACATACCTTTTTTTTAATATATATCTCTTTTAAAGATGGGTGTTCTGCAAGGATATATTCTTGGGCCATTTATTTTTACTTTTTAATAATATTTAGCATTGAAATTAAATAATTTATGTGAAAACTCTAAAATCTTCATAATACAGCGTAATAGAACAAACAATTATTAGCATTTAAACATCGCTATATCATCGTTTATATGCTAATAATTCAGTGCTAAATGCCAAAAAACTATGAGTTGAATTAATCCTGTCTAACGTAAAATATTAAAATCGGATTTACTTCCTAAAAACGGAGGACTAGAATTTACTCATTGAACTTATTTCTTAGGTATAGCATTAGATAAAGAACCCAGTGGAACTTCCACCTCTTAACGCTCACGAGTTCAGCCCTGCTGTCTTTACAGTGAGGAATTAACAACGGTAAAGAACGAAAAGACAAATAACCGATGTTAGTTGACTGTTGTGTGTCCACTGTTGAATAAACGCCTTAATCTATAAATGAATTTATAATAGAGATCAAAACCTTGAGACCTTTAAAAGAGATTAAGAGTGAACTTTTTTTTTGTTAGTACACGCCTGCAAATAATTAATGGTAATTTTCATATACTACTAACGTTTATGTGTAAATCTAAAATATCTGAAATGCCTTGTATTCCCTAATGTATGAAAAAGTATATTTTTATTAACATAAAAAGTTTACTTTTAACTTAACTAATAAACATGTAGGTGAGTGATAATGACTGTTTAAGCTTGTATTTTTTTTTACCTTTTAAAATCAATAACGTATTGTTACTGTGTATATCGTATGATAAACATATAATAATAAGATGAATGTTTCATCGATCATTATATATATATAGTATATCGAATAAATAATTAAAAAAACTGCTAACTTCTGATTAATCTAACAATACACTCTTTATACATTTACCCGATTTTATTCTAGCCCGTAGTATATCTTCTTAATTCAAAATCTTCAAACAATGAAATTTGAATGAACAACCTGGTGGTATAAATAAACCCTCAATAATAAAGAAGCTCATCAAAATTTATTGACTATTATCGAAGATATTACTAACTTACATACAAAAAAGTCTCGAACGATTAAGAGCCTCCACTTTAGATGTCTGTTTAGTGTCAAATATTTTCTCCAAAGTAAAACCATGATTATTAAAATCAGCTAAATTTAATTGCCGCATTTATAACGAAAAAAACATGCTAAAAACTGTAAACGGAGATTATCGCTCAAACAAAAAAGTTTTAATATGTTTTTTATTTATATAGAAATGAGAATTACCACGTATCTCATCTTTAAGAGATTGTTTCACACAGAGACTTCACAATCAGACGCACTCAAATCAGACACGTAGAGTTCTACAGTAGACACTCGTTACAAAAGAGATCGTACACTGAATTCACTTCGCGTCCAGAAATATAAAAAGGAGTTAAAAAACCATTTAAACCACTCGCCCGTATGTGGTAGAAATTTAGGTCGTTTTTAAGAAATTACTGTTGTCAATTTCACTTAGCTTTATTTTTCATAAAATTAATTAATAGGCTTATACAATATGCTGTTCAGACATATACTATATACTTTATGATGCTTTTGTTTTAATTTAATATTTTCAACAACCATTATTACATATTATATAGAGCATTTCGTTACACTAACCCTAAGAACTTATAATTTATTACTTTGTTAATTAATAAAGTAGTAATAAAATGATAAGAGTATCACTGAGTAATTTGTAATATTTATTTCCATAAAAGAAAACAAAAAATACAGACCAAAATGGCTAAATTAAAAATTAATCTAAACTAAATTGTACAATTTATAAAAATGTCAACATTATTTTGATATAATTATAATTATGTCTGATCATAACCTAAAAACCTGCTAAAATGTCTTCGCAAGGCCAAGTGCCGAGGACGCTGGCTACATTTCACCGTTTAACAGTTATGCTTAACATTCTGGCAAGAAAAAAAACACCCCTTTTGTCACCACACCCAAAAAATGATTTTAGGAAAAGGGGCTTTAAAAAATTTTGATGTGGAAGGGCCCCACGGACCAAGGATCTCTACAGCAAAAGACACAAATACATAATCCACACTGATAAACTCATATTTGCACCGCTTTCTTACTTCGGCTGCCTTCGATGCCACCCCGGCTCTTTATGATGTAAAAAATATATTTCCCATGCACACACTACTTCCACATACACACGTCTTATTGAATTCATAATTTGATATCAGTGAATTGATTAGACCACGGGTTGGCAATATTTTCTTATACAAGGGCCGCAAATATTATGAGAATGTTGGCGCGGACCATAATTGTTTTCAGAATATTGGCTTGGGCCACATTTCGTCTTATTTCTAACACAATTTTAGATAAAACTATCTTTTGCATTTTTACCGTACTGGTTTATGGGCCGCATGTGACCCGCGGGCCGCTGATTGTCAATCCCTGGATTAGGGAACCAAGGGACAACGATATCAGATCACAACTCTACCATATTTCTTCTTCGATTTATGTTTACAATAAGTTTATCTACAAAGGTAGCTATAAATAAGGTTGTTCATAGAATGATATATTTGATTATATATTTTCAGGAGAAAAGAAACACTTATAACGCAATCTATTTATATTTTTTATCAATCAAGCGCAAACCGATTCCAAGGCTGATATTTTGGATTTCTAAATTCGGATAAAATTCTTCTCAAGTCCAAATCACTGTCTTTAAACGTATTTGAACATTTTATATTAAGCCAATTTATGTGAACTTACAGATAAGAGAACTCACAAATAAGATACGTAAGAAATTTAATTAAAACCTCAAAGATAAAGTGATTAAGCTCGAAGAAAACGGAGGCCTATTCCGCTTTATGAGACGGTAAAGCAAAGGAGTAAGAGTTATGCCTGCCAATATTCAGAGCGAAGAGTTTCCTCACACTTTTGTAATTGTGTTGTCAAAAAATCAAACGAAATGTTAAAATTCCGTAATCTTTTATTTTAAACATGATAAAATCAAAGATCGAAATAAAATATTGATTGAAATGAAAAGCAAGGCTGCGGGCATATTATTGAAAATATCAGTCTTTGCAAAATAGAAAAAGCATTTTTGTATTTACATATAAAACTCACGTCAACCGCAAGAGATTACAAAATGGAATTTACAAAATTTTTTTATATAAAACATATTTTATTCTGTATTAGCCAAGCATTCTGTCTCACGTGAACTTAATGAAGCGATGAATATTTCAAAGTTAAATTTCGCAAAGGATTACTTCACGCCTCTCTCCTTTGTCAAAGCTGATTAAACTGTAAATCATAAAATTGAAACTTATTTAAATGCAAATAATTTTATATTTATATAAAGAAATAAGACACAGAACATAAAAGTAATTGTCAACTTATCTAAAAGTTTTTTTTTGGTTTAGTTATTGTTCGATTATAGAAAAAGTTTTTTTTATTTCATAAGTGACAACAAATTGTAAAAATATTTTCAGTTTTGTTTTCTTCGCCATAAAACTTAAGAAATAGTTAATTTTTACAGTTTTCCAATAAAGTTTATTTATATGCCTGAAAATTACTACGAATAGTTTTTGATGCGGCGTTTATATGCATTTAAAAAATCCATAGGATCACATAGAATTTTCTTTTGAATATTAATATAAAAATATTCAAAAGAACATTCATATCATATCATATAGCATGTCAACTATTGTACTACTAGTAAAGTAAGTCTACAAGCTGTCCAATCCAATCTTTTCTTACTATTGATTCATCTGCGTACTAAAAAAGGTTCTAACAGTTCGTAGTTTTTTTTTTTATTTTAGTCCATATCATCTTTAACTTTATTTTAAAGTTTAGCTCTAGGGTACATAAAACGGTAAATTAGCCTAAGAAACCTAAACATAGGCTTTTATTGTTACATATAAAATCTGTTTTATTGGCAAATGATCAATAATCTACTTACTAAACAATGTATACTCAAAATATTTTGGCAGCTATAGTACGACCAATCCTTTTATATAGATTCAGTTCCGCTTTAATTTAAAATTTCCTGTTTAAAAGTTGTACACCAGGATTTCGTCCCCTTGTCCAATACGAAAGTTTAACTCACGCCTGCAGGAAGCACATCCTAACGAATTGTACATGGACTACAAACAAATAAAAGGCTTTCGTACACACTTTACTTTGAAACGAAATGACCATTACATGAAAATACGAACCAGAATTTTCGACAAAGTTTTTGGCAATGTCACCCTCAATCAAAAAATTAAGTCGTTGTAGTAAATAAACTGCTACTCTTTGATTCGCATATGTACAGTCAGAAGCAATAATAAGTTTCAAAAATACTTACTTAACGTAAAGAGCATAAAGTTCTAGCCATTGGTACACGTCATAAATATGTATAGGTAAACGCTCAATGCTTCATTAAATTATGTTAACAATTTTGGATCGTAAATTAAATATACATATGTATATGTAAATATAAATGCCAAAGTTGTTTTCTTTAAAATGCCCTTATATTAACATAGGGTGTTAGTTAATTGATCTAAGATTTTTTAATGGATACCATTGCATGGATAGCAAACTGAATATATTCTTTTTAGTAACATAATACCGATTCTGCACATTTGTCCCCGTTAAATTTATGTGTGTAAAGCAGCGTTTCTTTTTTAAGATAATAGATAAGTTAAAGATTCTTATTATTTTACGCTTTCGTGATTTTTTTTATGAACTCATAACGTTCTTAATGAATCTCTAGATATGTTCTAAGTTGAGTCATCGTTATCAAATACAAAATGAATTGTTATGACTCGATTGGGTTAACAACACGGCAAACACACATAGGTGCAAAAATATATGCATACATTGACAGTTAAATTAAATTTTAAATTCAAATAACACCATAAATATATTTTAAAAGACAGACTTTAAGAATAAAGTTGACGATACAACTCAGCTATTGTTTGTGAGAGTGATGCGAATTAGATATTCTTCATTTGATCAAACTTGATACGCCTTATCTTCTTGATGTGCCATTTTTTACATCTTATAGATAAATACCACAGAGGCAGGTACCATACTATCAGTAACAGCACTACCATTTTCTAGGAAAAAGGAATCTAATAACCTCGCCCAAACCTGACTCAACTCAACAACTCCTGACTTGTGTATTTTTCATACTACTGGTAAACTCATAAAAGAAATTTCAATCGTTCAGTTTATAATAATAATTTGGTTGTTGGGTGTTCACATACCAATAAATTGTACTGTTGGTGCTGCATATTGTTTATTATAATACAAATGTTTGGAATTCTTCAGGTTTCAATGATTTAAATAATTTATCTGGTGCTTTAAAGAAACACCAAAATTCACAAAAACATTTAAATGCTGTTATTTCTTTTTGTAATTTCGGTAAACAATCGATTGAAACTTCTTTATCGAAACAACTTTTAAACGAAATAACAAATCGTAATTCCCGTGTTGAGCATAACCGAAATGCTTTTCAAAGATTAATTGATGATATTGTTTGCCACTTAGCCCAACAAGAATTACCTTTTAGAGGTCATGATGAATCTAAAAACTCATTAAATAGAGGCAATTTTTTAGAATTTGTATCTTTACTTTCTAAATACGATCTTATTTTAAGTGCATAGGACTAGTTGAAAATGTTGAGCTTGCCCTATGATATAACCCTAGGCACGCCACTGCATACTATACATATCATATCAATGAGGTGACGAAAACAATTCTTCGCTTTCTATCCGTACAAGCGTATTGATGAACGGAATAGCTTGACCTACGTTCATTGTTTTCGTTTGTAGTTTTTAATTGTTATGTAAGAAAGAGTTTAGACATAATAACACCGCTATATCCAAAAACAAAAAGTAATCACGGAAAGTAACGAACATGAATTAGCTTAAGGTATCTGTCTAAACTTTAT
Source organism: Eurytides lysithous rurik (assembly GCA_018247575.1). Taxonomy (NCBI): domain Eukaryota; kingdom Metazoa; phylum Arthropoda; class Insecta; order Lepidoptera; family Papilionidae; genus Eurytides; species Eurytides lysithous. Next base: position 8,497 of record DWHO01002853.1, read on the forward strand.
GACAGTGTTGCATTTTAATTTCTGGCTTAAGTGGTCAAAACCAGCTCTTCTTTCTGCTTTCGCAGGGTTTAAATTCAAAAATACTATTTCTCCTAAAAGTACGCCTTGCGAAAGATTTCATAAGGAAACGCATCTTGATTCTAGATCCTAAAAGCATATTTTTAATCCTGTTATGGCGTAACTAAAAAAAAACGCGCCTAGTCTCCTTTAGTTTGGGTTTCTCTGATTTCTTGGTGGACGCCACATATTTTTAAACAGGAATTCCTCTATTAATAATAATATCTTTCTTTTAAGGAAATTACACATAATGATTGAATTAGTTTAAAGTTAAAAAAAACTAGACATTACCAATATTGCGCTATTCACCTTTGTAGTAATTATTTTCTAATTATCAGTTCTTTTTCAAGAGTACTAAGCAAACGGGAGAAACAAAGGCCCAATGAAACAATAATTAGCTGGTCGTTTCAGAGCCATAAAAGAGACGCTACAAAAGAACCAAAAAACAATTTAAACGACAATACAAAAAGTAAGTATTTGTGGCTTATATAGGTTGCTACAAATAACTAACCTCAAAGATAAGCAAATAAAAATAAAACGATAGTGGTTTTTTAAAACAAACCCAACAAAAAATTAAACGTTTTGTAAAAATTTGGTAAAATTATTATACTATTTTACAAAAAAGAAAAATTAACTTGAGATACGTGGGTAACTTAAGAGTGAAAGTTTTAAAAAACAATACGACAGCTCGCTACAGCATAACTGACAGAAGTAATTTTTATTTTAAAATATCGGATATATATACTACGAGATTACAATACATGATTCTTATCAACTACCTAAATTACTACAGACGATGTTTCTGTGGATACAACGGAAAATTCTTACAAGCTATCATAATAGTTAAAAGGAATTACAGATAAGGGTTCTTATGTCCAATGATGGCTACATAACTCCTCCGATATTTTTTTTGTAAGTAGTAGTCACTCTATTTGCAGTTATTATACCCAAGCCGCAGCCAAGCAGACTTTGTGTTGGATAGTGTTGTAATGAGCAAGCATATCGCTTACCATAAGGCGCACAACTAGCTAATTTTATCATATAATAGTATAAAAATATTACTTTTTCAGAAATTTTCAACTAATTACTTATTAAACCACAACTTCTATCGTAAGTATGATAAATTGTCATATTGAAATTTATTTGAGATAATTACCATGAAAGCCTAACTGACATTGGCAGTCACAATAAGTAGGAACTTGAAACAAATACAATAACTTGATTGAATAGAAATACTTTGATAATTAATTATGATGTATTTTACTATGACTGCATAAAACTATGATACATCTACCTAAAACTACAGACGAATAGAGGACGAGCAATTTGTTGGCCGCATAGACATTGACTTTGATTTTGATTGGGAGTGACACAGGTACGATTCTCGATTTAAATTTCGAATTGCTATCTATTTGTTATATACGTATGCATTTTGTTAGGATGTACTCTTTGTAGGTGGAAATAAATTATTTTATGTCTATATTCCGAATAATATAGATTAGTTTAACGATATCAGATCTAAGGACTATATATAGATTCGTCCGTGAACTAAACCAGCGGAAAGGGTGGTTTTACATGGACGGTTGAAACCCACGGTGACAAGATGCAATTCAATTTGGAGACCTTTACTTTTGTACACTAAATTGAAGGTGATCCTGTCCAACGACCGGCTCTAGTAGCCGTTGCTTGATCATCCACGTTGAAGCTGAGAGGGGATTACGGTTAATTCTAAAAGATCGGGAGTGGTGTGAGCCTGCAACTGAATCATAAAATATTCATACATCCCTTCTCCGAAGGGTTATGATGGTTATTTAAAGAATTAAAAAAACGTGTGTGTGCGTACTTTGTACGCATGTACAAAGTTATACTTCTTTGGCGTAACGAGATAAAAATCTTTCTAAAAGTTTTATTGTAACGCATTATCTACTTAAATAAATCTAAAATATCATAAAAAGTTATATACTTTAATTATTATTATTTGTATCTATTATTAATTTATTTGTACACTTATTACATACACATTAATTACATTAATTACGATTTACGACGCAGGAGGACTAAAAAAAACGATTTGCTTAAAATAATTTATTAATTAAAAATAACAATTTAAATTGCAAGCTAGTGCCGCCTTCAAAGAGAAGTGAAGTCTTTGTCGTCGCGTAAGCTCAGTCCACGAGCTTCGTACTGTAGAGTCAGCGGATTCCATAGTACCTTGGTATGTAACATATTAAATAATAATTTATTTTAGTTTATGATATAAATAAATAATAATACATACCGTCGTAAAAATTTACTCTTTTCATTTTTTCCTAACGCGCCAAAAGACGTATAACTTCAAAACTTAACACTTTACTAATTTTAGCCAAAACGCAATATAGTGTCATATTCCGTAATATGATATCATGGGACATCTCACATACTGCCACCTGATTCCAAACTAAGCAGAGCCTGTACTATGGTAATCAGAGAACTGATGTACATACTTATATATTTTTAAATATATACTTGTATAAATAATTAACACCCAGACACAACAAATACCTATGCTCATCGCACAAATATTTTGTCCTAGGTTGGAATCGAACCCACGACCTTTGGGTTCAGGCCTGACTGGCTCATTAGTGTTGTAATGAGTGCTTCAAATAAAATACACATTTGTTTTTAAACGAAGTCCTATAATAATTATTTGGCGAGTTGGTACGAACTAAAATAACAACTTGCATCTAGATGAAAACTATTATTACTATAAATATTAAACTATGTTTTTTTCGTTTTGTTTTTTTTATATAGAGTAGGCTGGACCAACAAGCAATCCGCAATCCACAATTTTTGAAAAAGGCGGAAGAAGGAGAGAGAAGGATCCCTCCTTCTCTCTCCTTCTTCCGCCTTTTGTATTGATTCTTTCTTCCTCCTCCTGTGTGTATGATAATATAAATAAAAAAATATAATTACTATCACATTAAACGCTTAAATTTTAGTAATAGCGAGTATTGTAAAAGGTTAATCATGCTTAAATTTATGATATTTTTATTTATAAGCTTGATGAACGTTTGGCGCAAACGCTAAGCTATTGCTTCAGCATCGCTGGTCGCGGGTTCGATTCTCACCCGGGGCAAATATTTGTATGAACTACAGATATTTGTTTCAGATCTGGGTGTTTGTCCGCTTATGTATGTATGTAAAACGCTTATAACACAAAATATATAATATATCTTACAATAGAGACAGCGTTTTTATTTAAACGATAAAAAAATAAATAAAGAAAATAAATATTGTAAAATATTGGATAGTTAGTTCAACGTTTATGTATTTATTCATTTATTTGTATTTTATTGCAAATATCATTGCCTTCACAGTTCAGTGGCACAGCTCGCACTCAACAAATCCTATAGATGGTAGATTCATCAGCAAAGTTTGTCATTAAAGCCACATTATTTGTCGATAATTTCGCTACTTTCTTATGGTTTGAACATAAGCTGAAAAAGCCGCTTTTTATTTGCCTAAAGTGTCCCATTATGAGAACACGAAATTAGAATGAGAGAAATCACTAATATTAAACCAAATAAACTAATATAGATAGCGGAAATTAAACATATATGTAGCTCGCAAATAGTCTATAGGCAATATGTAAATAATGTAATGTAGTATGTAAGTCAAACCAGAATTCTATTATTTGTCACCCGAGTTCCCAAAAAATGAGTTTCATAGATCGAACCTCAGATCTGTACACAGTGGTTTTTTTATGGAGTAAATTACAAACGAGCAAGCAGCTCACCTGATGGACCCATGGACATTTGCAATTACAGAATTTACAAATGCGTTGCCAGCCATTAAGAAGAGGAATTTTTGAAAAATGAAGGGAGCGAGAGACGGGAAGAGAAGATAGAGGAGGGGAGGCATGCGGGATATATGGAGTGGGAGGGAAGTGGGTCACCAGCACGAATACTTCCACTTTTAGCCGATTTTCTGTGAGGTCGTGGTAATTATTCGGTTCGAGCCAGCCCATTCGGCAGTGGGAGCAGCTGCGTGGCTCTACCACCAATAAATGCATTCCCTAGTATTTGCTCCTCCCTATGATGAATTCCCACCTTCTCTAGATGATACACATCAGGTCACATTTACATAGAATTTAAGGATATATTTATATATATATCCTTAAATATATAGGATATATATATATATA
>DWHO01002854.1:0-12735 GCA_018247575.1 Eurytides lysithous rurik
GGTATTTCAAAGAAATAAAAGAAGTGGTCATGAATTTTTGTTATTGCTATTTATAAAACTATAACATATAGAACAATATCGCCAAAACAGATCGATGTATAATTTTACGCTCTATTGCATTCAATTAAAAAGTGAAAAGCTCGTAGATTACGACTAAGCCGCGTTTTAGGTGTAATTGTTTAACTGATTATGGCGTTAGTATAGTGGTTTTAAGTCTAGGTGCACTAATTAAGTTTTGGTGGCGCGGATTTCGCCACCCAAGCCACCAAATTTGAGCCATCAAAACTTAAAATTTAAAAAAAAGTATTTGCTTAAAGCAATCTTTTCAATTGATGACATCGATTACTTACCAAAATAAACTTTAAACCAAAATACTATTGTATAGTCAATACACGTCACAAAACAAATAAAAGATTACTACACAATTTTAGACACCCAAACTTAAAAATCATTAACCAAAATACCACCAAGGAGCTATCTTACATTATGGCGGGAAAACGCTTCACGCAGCCGCGCCTCTAATCAAAGAAAACGCTTGCGCACAACTGAGGCTTGCGGGGAATAACAAACCCGCCAATCTTGTGCAATTCAAATGACACATTATGACATGTTGAAATCTAGCCACCTGAACTTACGATTTTGGCCGGACAAATTTTAATCCAGGGTAATTATTGTTTAAATAGGTATAATGGTAAAATTATTTACTATTTAAGAACGTTGGTCTATGTGAATTGTTGGTTAATTAAATTATTTGTTTGGGAACGGAAAACACATGCAGAGTGAAAGCTTTTTTGTGTGAAGTAAGTTGAGGACAAGCCACCTTATGCTTAAAGTGCATACATGTATATTTTTATTTAGGTACATAATGTATTATTAAGTATGATGCACATTTAACCAAATACCTCGTTAGTTATCCAAACCACGGAAAAAATGTTGGAAAAATATTCAAATTTTACGCTACGAATATCAGCTAGGACGGTTAAAAAACGCTGTTGGGATATTCACCCACAAGCTTTGAGCAGTACCTATGAAGAGATTTCGTTGTAATTCCGGTGACGGTTTTCATAAATGGGTTATTTCGCCTATGAGTGCCCTGGTACTTGTTTCGTTCTTTTTTCTGTTCCTATATTGTTATCTGATGGAATATTGATGTCTAAGTCGGTACTACCATACAAGCCCAAAAGCCCGGCTTGCCCCATTAAGGTGTAACATTTATAAATCTTAATTAGCACATAATTCCCGCAACGCTCAAATTTAAAAACAAATTTTTCGGAAAATATTGTCAATGTGTATGATGCCGATTCTATTGTGCGTTATTGTTAAATCAGTTTCGACCAGTATCTTCCACATCATTTTTCTAGTAGTATTTTCTCCATCTAGAAGCTGTGTCAGATATTCTTGCTACTCTTACTATATATATGTGTATTATATACATTTGTTATATATATATATAATTTTCAATAATTTTAATATTTTATTAGTATTAAAATACAATGGTGCTGTATTATTTTAGCAGGCATATCGCTAACCATCAGACACACGTCTGGTTCGCCTCATCACTTTACTTTTAAAAAAATCTTTCTTTTTCACCTGACAAAAAGAATATGCTTATTTCTGATCTTAATTGTATTTTTCTGTGTGATTATTTCATGTTTTGGCTGAAGAGATATGAAAAATTTTTGCCTAAAATGTAGTTTCTACAGAAAATTTGTAGATTACAAAAGCGTAAGGATAAAGAAACAATAGATTGATAAAGCTATTGTGAAAATAATATGAAAAATCGACTAATAAGAACTAACTTGCTCAGTTTCAGTTAATGACCATCAGAAAAACAAATAAGGGAACATGTATTAATGAATTATAAAATGCATTGTTTGCTATACCACCTACCACAGCTACAATATTTTCTCTGTACTAAGCAAGAAGCTTGTAAGCTAACTACGGGCAACCTTACGGCCTCTAATATAACTTTGTTATTAAGATTACAGGAATATTTTAAACTTGTACAAGTATAGTTATAAAAATTTTCTTGCCTTTATTGTACCGGGAATGACTTTTGCCTAAATAATACGTAATGATACATAATTCGTTTATTAGTTTAAATAAAAAAGGACAAGCTTTAATAAAAAATAATTCAATTTAATCTTTTACCTGTACACTACATATTACAAAATAAAACTGTTTCGATGACAATAATACAATTCACCAGACGTACAATTAAATTCATTACTTGTTATATTTGATTTGGGTGAAGATGTATTTTAAGATACCAAATGCGGTATATGTTAGCATCACAACAGCAGAGAAGTTTTAATGAATAAGCATCGATAAACACAGAAAAAGACTTTTTGATTTAATTATAATAATATAATCAAACAAAAGTTGATAACAATTATAAGGGATTTAAAAAAGCAACGGCTGGTGTAAGAATTATCGAGAAAGATTCAGAACTTCACTGAGGTAATAAGCTACGATTGAAGAAAATTCATTATAATAGGCAAAACGTGTGTACAAAAGATAGCGGGAAAATTGGCACCCTAATCTCCCTGTCTAGCACTTTGATAAGATATCTACTAACGAAGCTTTTTTGATGTTTTACGGACTAGACAACACATGCAAACTTTCTCACGATGATTTCTTTTACATATATAATCGATTATTTGTCTTACTCTATTATTTGTACCTTGCGGTCACAAAGTAGCAGTAAATATTATAAAATGTCTCTTAGGTATGGATGTGGTGGGTGTCGGCGTGGTTGTACATACGACGTGCCAATCAGACCACAAACTTCATGATGGTTTCGACTTTAAGGTCGCATTTCTGGCGTATCGCCCTGCTTTCACGATCACTTGAAGGGTAAGTTCTGCTGCACCTGGAGCAAGCGTCTATGCGCAGCTGAGATCAGCGCGTTTCACGTTGGAGCTGCGAAGGTCAAGCGTGAGTAGACGTAGGTCTTGTAGACCCTCACTTTGGTCTTAAGTGATAAACTGAATGTCAGAATGGGGTACAGTACTGCTCGATCCACCCTTGCATATCTGAGACAAAGGTCAACTTGGGGAACCAGGCGCAGCGAGCGGTCTATTCGGCATCCGAGGTACATGATGGTGTTCTCGCTCTGTATCGTTTGACCTCGCACCTGAAGTATTGGTTTGTCTTTGACCCGTCTGATGTACATGGCGGAGACTTGCTAACAACGACAGACATCTGCCACTTATCAAGCCAGTCGAGCAGCAAGTCCAGTTGGTGCTGTACTTCCTCGCTGCATTCGCCGCCTAGGTCGGTGTATAATACACCCTTACTGTAAAATGCGGATAAATATCTGTTTTCCAGCTCTGATAAATTTTATAGACTCAGTGTCTATGTTGTGAAGCTTATTATTTACCATCCCGTACGTATACCCCTACGGACTAATATACGCGTACTAAATCACTTACTTCTCTTATCTAGCTTATAATGAAAATCAGTTTCGATCGCATTGGTTAACTAAGTTTGTAATTCTTAAATGATTGTGATATTTTAACGGTATTAGGAAACGTAACAGAAATATATTTTTAATGATAAAATAACAAGTTAATCATAACGATCAGTTTTCTATAGTTTTGCTGTTTTCGCGTTTTTCTGCGTATACATGAGGAACCTACGAGTATCTAAATGCAATAATTGATCACAAAAAAAATCTTTTTCGCCCCTATATGTATAATAAGTCATTTAAACAAGACAAATAGAACCAGCCTTTTTAGAAAATGGTTTATCTTAAGTATAAAAAAATGTGGGCCACGTCGGGATTTTCCTTCACTTAAAATAGAACACAAATGGGCTAAGCCGTGTCTGAGTACACGCAAAAAGAATATACACGTCGAATATAGAAACATGTCCGCCGTTGAAAATGTTAAAAGTTTCTACAGAAAGCATTATCTGTCTCCTCTAAAAGCATAAAGGGTTTATTTTGAGGCGTTTGTTATCAGTATCGTGCCAGTAAGTACCAGTAAATGATAGATATTTACGTTTTGATGGTAAGTGTGATTACAAAATTGTAAATAATGGTTGTAAATTCTTATATTATCCTTGGAAATCGTAAAATGAACAATTAAAATTTTGTCTTTCCAAAATAAAACATAACACAAGAATTTATATACGGAAGAAAATATACGAATTTGATTCAAAAAATTCCCCAGTTGTCAATTACTCCACCTATGAAAAATTCAAATATAAGTAAAATATACAGTATTTAATGTTTAGTAGAAAAGGCAGTGTACCATATAAATTTATAATACAGATTTATCTAAACTGATACAAAAAAAAAAAAGAATAAGTATATAATACTATCTAGTACTAATTCTGCATCGCATGCTACTACGGTTGCCTTTAATAAAATATTGTATTAAGCAATTGACAATGATGATGTGTTACGTAGACTTATTGCCAACATTTCGCTAGTATATTTAGAGCAATGCTAGGAAATAAATAGATATTTTTTTTAAACACTGCCCCTGTTTTATGGTAAAATTATCTTGTGTTATAAGTACGTGTTACTTGCATACATTTCACACGGATAAACGCCCAGATCCGGAACAATCATTTGTAGTTAGTTACAAACGATTGTTATTGGCGTACAAATATTTGTTCCAGGAGGAAATCGAACCCACGACCTACGACGCCGAAGCTTAGCAACTGTGCCAAACAGGTCATCAAACAGAACAGTACAACTATTACTAATATTCGAACCAATTTACGGTCTGACAGATACTATACATTTTTAGATGTAACACAGTGGACATTTTATTAACTTGCCAGTCTTGCGAAGTTTCTATACTAATCATGAGACATTATAGGTTCTTTTGTAGAATACTCTAGGAGTAATAACAGTATTGCCAGTTATTATACCGCCAAGAACCGAATATTAACTAATTTAACTAAGTATATGTACATATATAACAGCTTATATATGTACATATACTTAGTCTGGCCATAAATACTATTACAATTAAAAATAAACAAAATATTAATTTTGAATTTGGAATCAGTCATTTTTATACGATTTTTCACTGTGTTTTCTGATTTTTGCGCCAATATATTGTAAAATATTTTGTGATATTAAAAGGGAGCGGGGTGATAAAGAGAACCGAATCGCTGTAATTGCATTACTTAAATAATAGGTATGGACCCAAATACAATTTTTAAAATCCTTCATACGCTTGGTATTAGTCAAATGTTTGTGTACCGGGCTATTGATAGGTAGAATGAAACCTCCTCAGTTTGTTACAGAAAAAGATCTGGCCGTCCATGTAGTGTCTGTACGAAAAAGGCGATCAAAGTAGTAAGGGAAAGAATTCGACGAAATCCTGTCCGAAAACAAAAGATATTATCTCGGGAGATGAAGATAGCAACTAGAGCCATGTCGCGTCTTTTAAAAGATGACTTAGGACTTGTCGCCTATAAGAGACGTACTGGTAATTTCTTAACTGATAATTAAAAAAAAATAAGGTAGTAAAATTAATACAACAATTTAAGCGGTACGCAAAGGGAGTTCACAGAAAATTTTTGTTTACGGATGAGAAAATTTTTACAATTGGGCAATATTCTAACAAACAAAATGACAATATTTATGCTGAAAGCTCGATCCACCCAATCTTGGTTAGAAACGAACGTTCCGGACTTCATCAGAGCTGAAGACTGGCCGTCATCTAGTCCTGTATTATGATCTCTTAACCTATTGGATTATGATTGATGGCCAGTTTTAGTGAGCAAGGCTTGCTCCTAACGCCATGATAATTTGGAGTCCCTAAAACAATCCATGTGATTGGCAGTGAAGAATTTCCATAGAAAAAGTGTATGCTGCTATTGATAACCAGCCTCAACGTTAAGAGGACCGTATAGCAGAGAGACCACTTCGAATAAGCTTTATATATTTTTAATGGTTTGATATTAATGTATTAAACTAAAACACTGTAATAGTAATAAATGCTACGTACAATAAAAAAAAATGTTGTTTTTATTTATAACAATATTTATGGCAAGACTAAGTATGTCCCACTGCTGGACACAAGTCTTTGTACAGAGGGTAAAGGGGCACAGATCGCCATTCCGTTCCATTGGGAAATGGCTGTCTTAAATTTTTACCAATTGGGGATTTTTAACAGCTCTAACTTTTTAATTCTTTACTAAATAGGCCTTACAAGAATATTCTTCGCGATGTTTTCCTTCACCGTTGAGCATAAATTGGTAATTATAAATAAACGAACTCATTGGCGCCTGTACCGGAGTTTGAACTTAGGTTGCTCGAGTATATTGAATTAAAAGCGAGTGACCGGACACTGAGCTACCACGCCAGTATAAAATTAATTTAAGTTTTAACATTAAAGAAAAATTGGCAATTGTAATATTTGCGTGCGTAAAATTGCTGAGTAAGGTTATGAGGGTCATAATGATTGTGTTATGTGGCAAATCCTTATCTTATGTATGGATGTATTTAAACCGACATCTTGCTTTGTTATTAATAAGGTACTAAAAATAACCTTCGTTGATTCTTTCTTTTAGTAACCCTGTCTAAAATAAATAGTATTGTAACAAATAAAAGCTTTTACTTGTGACAATACTGTTTTTAATTTATTCTAAGCGAAATATTCTATGAAAATGACGTTAGCTTTATTTATATACAGAAATATTCATATTTTTATCCATCGTAATATGTCAATCCTAATTTTATCTTCGAAATAATTAACTTTTTCTGAAAGCTCTATATGTATAAGTTGATTGATAACGAAGGTTGAAGATAATACTAACAAATTACAGTAATGTTCCAAATAAAATAATGGAATCTATAAAAAAAAAGTAAATAAACCGTTATCAATCAATAACAAAACAAGTTTTTTTTTTATAATTTGGTATTATTATTGTTGTAAAAGATAATTGCGTGTATTCCAAGTTCTTACTTTTTAAAAGCAATTTGTGTCCGCTTTGAGGTTTAATAAACTAATAAATAGTAATGTAGAAAATAACATTTCGACCTTGACGCACTATCTACTTTAGCAAGAAGCGTTGGCAGGATTAGTATAAGACAAATTGTTTGGATAAACACGGGGCAATAACTTTGCCTCCCCGTTTTAACTCAAACGCGAAATGTAAGTGATAACATCGTGTTTAAGTTTGCACGGAGCCTCGACGATGTAGCACATTAGTATTAGTAGATGAAACCCAATGACAGTTAATGTGTTTCCCAGATAAAAGTTTTATTAAATCATTCTAAAGTGGTTAAAACACTTATCAAAAATTAAATATAGATACAAATATTTGGTACTACAATTTTTTTATAAACAGTTTTGGTTTATCTTTAATGAAAATGGGATATTAATATAATTAGTTAAATTAAGATGTTGTTGTTATCAAGTTTTAAGTTCTTTTATTAGTTCAATAAGGCGTATAACGTTGGAAAGAAACTGAATTCATGACGAAAATAACATTCTTCATTACAAATAACTAACATTCTTCAAGAGAAATTTTAGACACAATGTCTGATTTTTGACATTAAGTAAGCTTTATACGTAATAATATTTTACTGCTATTTTTTTAAATTAATATTATTAATGGATGATCTGTTTTGTGTTAATAATAGCCGAACGTGTCTTTTCTACATTAATACATATGAGTACTTTGAACGACTAGCACTAAAAATGTAAATGCACTAGAAATAAATATCTAAATATATTATATTATAACATTGATATTAATATGCGCTTAGAATGAAGCAATATTATATGATTTTCTTTAGTGTAATATTAGTACATATGAATAGGAATATGATGATATTATTCTATACGATAACCATCTCTCTTGATTTTACATTTATTTTATTACGGTTTTTAATATCAACTACTCAATACATACATTGAATTTACCGTTTGATTAGTAACTTTTAATATGCGAACCATACAATATTGATTTGCAATGCGTACCATTCATACCAACAGATTAGATAAAACTACAGTAAATTTATATAATATTATTAGCTAATATGTGGACATGTTTAAGGCGGACAGCTATGGGGATATCTTGAACACAAGGTGTTATAAGATCAATATTACATACTATCTCTGGAGGCAGAACTAACAAGAACCAATCTCTGGCCTCCTATATGTTGGAGCATAGTCATTTGCAGACTCAAAAGTGCTGAATGTTTAAATATTGCGTACACCGTACGTATAGAATATTTTTAAAACAATACGGTCACTCAGCTTAGGATGAAATAGCTGTGCTAATTATGTATTAAACTGGTATTATCCCGGCTCGGCTGCATTCTTGTTAGCGATTTTCCTGATCCCCTTTATTCCCTTTTGATACTTATGAGATACCTTACAGTAGATCGGTAGGCAAACTTTCAGTTAAATGCCATAGCCATTATGAAGGCATGTACACAGTCAATGCTAATTTTAATCTTTATTTCAATAACCTCAAAAAAGGATAACAAAGGCAGGACTTAATGCCTTCAGGTATTCTTTAACTAAGAATGCAGGTATAGGATAGGAAAGAATGTGTTAATTAGCGTGAAATGTTCATTTTACAATTTGAACTCAATACAATCATTGATACATGGACAAACAGGTTTGATTGTTTAATGTCCGAATTCAAAGGACGATATGGACTTTTATGAATTAAGCTGTATTAAAAAATAATGAGACTATTATTTTGAAAATATCGTCATCGTAAATTTAGTCTATATTAAGAAATGATGTCGCTTTCATTTTATTTTTTAATTTTTAACGTAGTGTACATTACCCATGGTCATAAAATATTTATTGTTGGTCATTAATAAATTTAATTAGATTTCTTTATCTGTTTTAATCATGTAGCGGCTGTCAAGATCACCTTGGATTGATACATTATTGGTGCGCTTTCGTTGTTTTTGGGGCCCCAATCTAGCGGTAAGGGTTGGCACCCCTGGGATTTTTTTTGAGATCCCATACCCAGCCATCGGTTCTATTAAAGTCAGGATGTTTCTTTAGGATATTAATCTTTTTAAGAGCTTCACAAATACTTAGGATTTGTGAAGCTCTCGTTTAAATCCAAGTATTTGCATAACATGAAAACGAAATCATTATTTTGGTCTTCTAGATTTGATCCGCCTTTATAATTTTATTAAGTGTGTAAATGCTAATACATTTTTTGTTTCATTATACCGGTGTCCAATTTCTTAAAAACTGAATACTGGATGAAAATTCGGGTATTCACGATTGATTTGTGCGCTGGCAAACCAATAAAATAGCCGAAAATCTGATAAAGGTTTCTAAGGAGAGTGTTATTTTATAACATCTCCCACAGCCGTCTTTTATGGCAGTGACTTTATTTTCAGTACGGAGTCGGCCGGTCCTTGTTACACTTCGACCGCACGTCGTAAAAAAGTAATCTTGAAACGGTTTCAAAGATAAGAATTTCTTAACTTTTAGCTTTCTTACCGAACAAAAGGAAAATAAATCCAAGCAGTGCTGCCCACATTGTTAGATACAGTAGTCTCACATAATATGAATCATATATGTATATTGTTTATCACACTTCACTTCACTGCACTGAGTCCCCTCTCGTTAATCGTAGTTGAAAAATGTTTTGATGAACCTCATTTTTAAATCTCCAATCACATTCCACTAGTAAATAAACTTTGCAATTAATCTGAAAGAAAATGTTACCAAAGTTATGTTTAACTGTTTAATAATGATTGCAATGGATACCGTGAGAAGTTATCACATTATTTATTATCTTACTTTGTCGTAAATATCTCTTTGATAGCTAATAAAAAGATTATTTAATTAATATAAATTAATTTGTGCGTTCATATTTTTAAACAGTTATATCGTTATTTACTGACTCTTACGTTTTCCTAGCATAATTTATTTTAAAACATTGAGATCATAAAATGAGTTTGTATATAAGGCAATAAAATAAATTTGAACGTATTATTTGATGATAAAATGTGATATCAATTTATCGTCCAACTAAATTCGTCGATTTGAGATTCAAACATTTTTTAGTTTAGCGACTATAATAAAATAACATTACACGCGGGACAATCCGTAAACAAAGTTTAAACTAATGATAACTTTGAACTCACTGAAATTATTAAAAAAAAAATAATACACATATATAAATATACGTTTTTTAAAACATCAACAAAAGCGACTGTGGTTCGACATCTTTTATCTGAAACGTTCGATTTTATCACCCTTCTAAGTTGCGAACGTCACGGTAATTGTGTCTTCATCAATAAATATCACTTGACTGTTAATGCACGCGATTGGTGAAACGACGCGTGTGCCGGTTGTGCGGACGACGGGCACTACTCTGGCGTATGGGCGAAATGGCGCGGTGACGCGAACGTGCATGCGCAGTAACAACTTTGCCCCGGCTCCGTGAAGTTGGTACTCGTTATTCGCGTTGTTTGGATTCTGCGAATATTATATCTAATAAGGGACGGATAAGAAAAAAATCCGCCTAATTGCCCATGCAGACTGGATTTGCGTTCTGTAGCCGCCCTTCGTAGCTTTGCGTAGCAAAGCTCTGTAGCTGTAGACGGTGAAGTAACAAATAATGATGTGTTCCGTTAGCGTACGATCGGATTAAATGTTCTGTTTTATATTTGTTCGTTTGTCTCTTATTTAAAATGTTTGTTTGGACGGTGTAAATTACAGTGACATCCGATTAAAATTTCGGTATATAAAATTTGGTTACCAACACGCATACAACTCACAAATTACATTGTAACACTAGCGAGTTTAAATTTATGGTGCGATCGTGTGGTTTAATATCGGCTTCTCGTATATAATGCCCCCGTTAGAAGCTTTTCTTCAATGGGCTTGGGCAGAGAATTTAATTTATGTTTTGATTAAACATTAAAGTTATTTTGTTAGTCAAGGCCCAGCTGGGAAATATTAGTAAATTAATAAAACAGATTTGATTTGCCGCTTCGACGTAATAAATCTAATAACTTGTCGTTTCATAATTGAGAGAATGATGTCGATATTTCCTTTTCCTGAACACTGTTAATCATAATAAAGAATATTCAATCGTGTTTCTGTCTAAATAACGCTTACATACATAATAAATCTGGAAGTGTGTTGTTTCTTGCTCTGTTCTTGATGGATATAATTTTTAGCGCATTAGAGATGTTTTTTTATGCACTCAAGCGAAGACACTTTCTTTCCTTTTACTCCTACCTCGGAGAGTAAAAAAAAATGGTAAAAACTCAAACAGGGTCAAAGCAAGAAACGACTAGTAATATAATACAAATAGAAGATTTCTCGTTCAAATTGACAAATGTTACGTGTGTCATTTATGTTCAGTGATATTTTTGTCAAAGCAGGCAAACACATAAGCTGCATTATTCTTCCCTTGAGATATATCTTGTTGTATTCAAGTGCTTACGATAAAAAATTGCTTTAATAATCTTACATCATTCTTTATTTTACTATTAAGTTCTTGAAGGAAATAGAAAGTTTATTGCATATTCGAGTAATAATTGCAAATACAAGTAAATAAATGTCCTTTTATAGCTGAGGGAATGCTACATTCGGCTGACCATCATCATTTGCAACAGAACTTACAAATGCGTTACCAGCCTTTAAGGGGGGGCTTTTTGAAAGAGGGAGGGAGGAGGAGTGAGAGGGGGAGATTATGGTAGGGTCGGAGAGGAGGAGAGGGGCAGAAGGAAAGGGTGGAGGGGAGGAGAAAGAGCGAGAGGAAGGGAGGGGAAGGAGGAAGATGGGCCACCGGCCACCTCACTCACCGGACGAAACGCGGAAGCAAAAACACTTCCACTTTACGCCTGTATTCTGTGAGGTCGTGGTACTTATTCGGTTCGAGTCGACCCATTCAGGGACGAACAGTGCTTGCACAGTACTGCTTAGAAGTAGAATGACTGGCGATGCAGTACCACCTGCGACGGACTCAGCAAAACGGTTTTACCACCAAACGAAAAATCGAAACATTTTCCCATTTTAATTTTACAAAGTTCCAATTTTAGTATATACGATGAGCTTTTTTGTAATGGCATGACTTTACAAAGTTTGTCTGTGTAAAGCATTCATTGTAAGCTATACTATTACTGTGTTCCATTTTGAAGAAAAACTTTACAAAAGAAATCATTAAGTATATTATTTACGAGTAAGTATGTATATACGAGTATCTTTTAGTGAATACAAACCACGACCGAGTAGAGTTTTTAACAGTTCAGTAAGTTTAAAACATGTGGCGAAGTGTGTCACTTACTACGAAGTACCCGGCTTGTTAGTGATGAAATAACGTATCGTAAAAAAGTTATATTCGTTGGTTAATTCTCCCTTGTTAGAAGGAATATAGGTATGGAAATGTCTCGTGTTGTAAAGGCGTATATATATGAAAATTTGACACGGACTCACGTTCATACAAATATTTCTAATAATAAACTGTAAAAACACTGTCCTTGCAGGCTTTAGTGCCTTAGTTAGGTTTTGTGCCTGGTTTGACTTAAACCAAATATAGATAATTTCCAAACAAACAACAATTTCATATCTATAAATTTCCGTTTCATGCAAATGCGTGTTCAGACGATTTGTAGGGCAGGCCGCTGGAAACTTGCTTTTCGTAAAAAATAAACTAGAAGCTGCTGACCAATTGTATTTCAATTTTGGAAGTATTCACAGCACGAACGAACAAATCTTTATTACATTTTTTTTATTTTATAAACTATTATGAGACTACATTAAAGAAAAT
>DWHO01002855.1:0-12730 GCA_018247575.1 Eurytides lysithous rurik
GTTGAATGGATGTTGCGTGGATGTTTTATCTCTATGCTATTTGTCGCCCTTCAAACTGGAATACGGTAATGCTTACATGTTACTGCTAGGCTTAACAATAATTGGCGATGCAGTGGCCTTAGACGGTTGCAAAAGAGTCCTACCACTATAAGATTATACAATACGTAAAGATGACTCGTTTGGCATAATTGTCTGAGAAAAGGAGCAGCGTTTATTTTTAGTGAAAAAAAATGTAATTAGCCCATATGAGCTGTGTAATAAATATCATAATCAATCAATATTTGGGCAAAATTAGATCACTTTTCGAAAAAATTTTCACTTAGAATTTATCGATCATCTTTTAAAAAAAATAATTATTTACTTCTATAACTGTGTTTATAATAATAGCCTAATAGAATATACTGCATGCGACATTTGAAATTAGTCAAGTCACCAAGGTAATAATAATAATTATTGCACCAAAACAGTATCTATAAAATTTTAACGTAGGTAAATTGTATATGATGGTTGTTGTAAGTAAATAAATTAAAAAAATAAGATTATTCTTTAAAAGTGAACTCATTAAACGTAATATAAATAATATAATGATAGGATGCTCATTTCATTTTTGTAATACAAAAACCTAAAGGTGAAAAAAGATGCCTTTGGAGCATATTATCATTTTAATCAAATCTACTGAATCTTATCGTTTTGACCTTAATTGAGTTAATGTTTTATAACTTTGTTGCGAAATCGAGTATCACATGTATAAATCTTGCAAAATTTTGCTTTCGTAATAGGTCAGGTAACAAACAAAATAATTTGCACATAACATTAAGTTTGAGGATCGTCATATATTGATTGAATTGTTCAGGAGGAGTTCGTTTAGGATCTTAGCATATATAAACTCTTCATTGTATCTCTCTCAACATCCATTGTCTATCTCTCAACATTTTAATTTACAAAGCCTTGAACCCTGCTTTATTTGCGTTTACTTTGATTTCGTCAACTAGAAGACAGAGAAGTAAGAGGTTATATTATTCTATATTATTATCAGTTGTTAAAACTCAAACAATGCAAAAACGCATACCAATCGATGGAACAATTGACGAGCTGCACATATCTAAAGTTTTTATCATTACTTAGATATGCAGGTGCTGACGTGGTTTTACCGTTAAAGAACTATCTTTACTGTTAAGTAGTCTGTGTAGAAGTAAGACAGCGCGAATATGGATCAATAGATAAAATCTCTGGACACAGACAATGTAAAAGCGTGCTCAATTAAAAAAAACACAATATTTGCATTTAAAGACTTATTACACATAACGTTGCTGGTCTTTTTGGATTTTACTCTTCAACATATTATTCTGTAGGATCTGTCTTCCAAGCTAAATTTAAGATCACAAAACAGATATAAAAACCAATTTTTTAATTTTTAACTTTACGATCAAGAGCATCTTTCATCATCAACCTTTGTTCTATATCGATTACATATTATATAATATTGATAATTTTTTTCATTCTAGGTGTAATTAACAGAATAAAACTGCCTAATTTCAGTCTCCTTCGTGACTGTGAACATTTATCAGCATACGGTATCCACCTAAATAAGGTGTCGTTGCTTACATTAAGATTTTAATGATTTCCGATTCCTCTGTTTGTAACATTTATGTAGGAATACATAAGTATACGATTTGCCGCTTGGCGGTAGTTGTGTTCTAGACGAGATACTATTTGTAATTTAACTTGTTTCGTTTTGTCCTATTTCTACTAATGGCTTTGTTGCAAAACATTGTTGTAGAATAATGAATGGAAGTTAGTAATTGCTTTTCTCGTACTCTCAGCTCAAGTGGCCACGTTTCCTTGGCTTGTTTTTGATTCGCGTAACCAATAAGCGATTCTATATTTCAAATTATCATAACGGCCTCTTGTCTCTTGTGATATTCTTCTTTAAGTAGGCTTATTGGATATCAAACGTGATTGAGATTGCTCTCTCGTGATCGTAAAATGAAAATTGAATCGAAATTAATTATATACCGTAACTTACCAACATGTTAAATGTTGGTAAGTTAAAGTACGACGCGATCGATGATGGCAATAAAAGTTAGGTTTCGAAAAATGAAGATGGATTTATAGTTCATTATATATACATAACATGGCTAGTTTTTAGTAAAACTAAAGATAATTAATTAAGAGATGTCTAATATATTATTTTACAATGAATATATATAATAGTAAACCTATTTTCACAAATCAGTACATTATTTAAGTAATTTTTGAATTTAATTTTCATTTTTGTGCCCGACGTTTCGAACACTTTACAGCATATACCAGTTGCATAAAAACATAAATAAAATTTTGGATGCTAAAACAACTGCTTTATTCAGCAACAATATATATAAATAGTATACCTTACACTCGACATTTTATCTATCAACTGCTGCTGTAACTGAAGATTAAGAGTTTTAGGTAAAAATTTGCAACAAAAATATTCTGCCAACTTGTAACTGCATCTATGAATGTGCGATTACCTCTTGCCTTTATAATTAGAATTACTCTTAAAATATTTCATATTTAAATAATACAAAGCCAGCCATTAATGTTATTGCGTTAACGTGAGCGTGTTCCAACGCTGCGAAGGTTTTACGGACAAGCGTGGTATTTCTCACGATTGTTGATGATGTGAAGGGCATACTATCAACTCATTCGTGCACGGGGCGTATTATAATCCAAAACAATGCGGGCTGCGTCCAGTACCGTTAGACGCTCGAGCTGACTGTACCATCAGACGCAGCGAGGGCAACAATCTTTAGATAAGCCGCCTGCGCATTGCGCAAACGGCCTCCTTTTTCGCGCGTGCCTCTAATCGTTTCGCAATTCGTTACGTTTATGGGATCATTCTAGTCCCATTCAACCGGCGTCGGTCGAAGTCCTTTTTTTTTTCTATTTTCGAAACGTCAACGGTTTTTTTTCCCGGCGTGTCTTTTTTTCTCTATCGCCGAACGCCGGTTTTTGTTGCTTGTGCGAGACACGTTGATAGTTATTGTCGTTATTTAAATTTTGATTTTGAATTGTTTGTTACATGTTATTTTTTCGCTATTTCTATTGTTAATTATTAAGAGGCAGGTAATAATAGGTAATATGTTCGTTTAAATAGTGATACTCCTCGAGTTATTAGTGAAATCATTACTGTAATTAACTGTGGAAATATACAACCGTTGAAACGTTACTGCATAACACTGTGATAATATCATATATACAGGGTCGCAGCCTACCTTGGGATGTAACAAACCATTGCCAATTATTGTACTGTCAATCGGTAATTTGTTAACAGTCTGTTGTGTTCCAACACTGTTCTAGATTGATAGACAAAGCTTTCAGCGTAATTACCAGACAGAGATATACGTCTTATATCTCTGAATCATAAGCGCAGTCAGAGCAATGCGAAGCTATGAACTGATGCCGTTCAAAATACTGCATGTCTCTTTCTGTTGTGTTTAATTCGTATTGAGTACCATTGGGCTCCGACATGCCTGTTTTATTACGTAGTTTAATCAAGCAAAATATTTAAAGCATTGTGCGTTTCTGCCCGAGATTAACAAGTTAGCGACGGGCAATACAATTGCAACCCTTCGAGTGATATGGATTTCCATTAGTGGTTTTTAATGAACTTAATAGTACACACAGAAACCGTTTGACGAAATTTAATTACGACGTGCTCTTAAACAAACCTACAAGAGTATTACTAGCATTAAGTATTACTGTTATTTAACAATTTATAAAATTCTGGTAATATCATAAATGACTATGTATAAACGTCAAATTTATAGTAACTAACGATCGTCTATTGGTCGACATTTTACCACTTCCTTATTCACTTATATAGCTTTTTGACTATAAAAGAGGGGTAAAAGGGGTTTTAAAGTATTCTCTTCATGATTACTACATAGATGTCTATCTATGTCATGTCTTAAAATATCGGTACTCAGAAAATTTAATACGCCTATTATAAGAACAAGTCCGGTATGTTTCATCAAGATAATTTTATTGATGTTGATTGTATGTTACACTACAATAATAACAGGTTTATTTGTTCGACCGCGATTAAAGTTATACAGAATAATTAACTCACTCGTTTATATAAGTCTTTTTTGTTAGTAAAAGATTTAAGTAATAAAAATTAATTTAGTTTTTGTTGTTATTTTTATATCTAGTTGTAATTTTAAAAAAAAATGCGGCGTGGCTGCATCCCGGACATTGTTATGTTACTGATATGTTTATTTTATATTTAAATGGCGAATTTTAATTCCGCTACAGAAAGAATATGATGTTTTAATCCTAGTGTCTGCGTAATTCGTAATAAATATCCAAAATTGCCCCTAGTGGCTTGCGCATGAAATAATGATCTTTTCAAAAGGGAACTCTACCTGTTCGTCAAATAATGTGATACACAGAAATATGTTTGTGTAGACTATTATGTATGCGAATATGCTATTATGAATAGCATTTATGGATTGTCATATAAAAATTTTATATTGTATCACGTTCAAGTTTGTTTTAAACCTCCGTCGCCTAGAAGCCCTTGATTTTTTTAAATCACTAATTCAGCTATTTCTTTATTAACCATATAATGTGTGAAATTATGGATAAATGGTGGAAATTTAACAACTGCTCCTAATATATTACATTTATTAGGAGCAGTTTTTACAACCTAATAGATAGATACATTTTGTCGGAATTCGTCTGGTCGATCGGAATGAACAAGGAATAACGTAGTCTATTCCTTCTATGTCTATACATAGAAGGAATAGACTAAAATTAACTTCATACACGAAAATTAAAAAAAATATGGCATAATATTCTGATAGAGCCGTTTGTTTTAAATATTTCTTGTATTGATTGCGATTAGTACACATTAAAAAAAATATATTAAATTAATTTTTAGATTTTATCACGTTTCTATTTTCACTTATAATTCTTGACGTTTTAAATTCTTTGTAGGACATGGAGACTGAGATGATTCACAAAACGCAAGAATTTTTAAGTCAAAATAAAAACGCGACAAAATCTCTAAACGTACACATTAGTTTGCGCTTTTAACAGAATAAATTGAGATCTGCGATTGGTTAGATCCATTCATTAGCAATAATACTTATTGGTTAAAAGCAATAATGGCTTCTAGATTGCTTGCAACCCTAAGAATTAAACGTCGTGTGTAAGGAAAAAGTATCGTTTTGTGAAGGGGCCTCGTCCAATGACACTTCAACACCAGGAACGTTGCATACATATTCCTAACCACCGAGTAAGTTGGGTTCCACCTACTGCAAGTGCAAAGAACGTACTTAAAAGTGTGTTTTCCTCCAGTCATACTATGGTATATTGCTTTTATCATTATTCTATGTAATACCACAATCGGTAAACGGCTTGCTACTAAGGGGCGTTGCACTGGCGCGCGATGGTATGCGCCTGATTGTGGTTGCGAAATGCCACGCTTCAGCATCGGAATAAGCAATCACATTGTTTGCGGTTCCGCCAGTTCTCCAACTAGCCCCAAGTCAATGAATCAACCTTATCGACCGATTCATGGGATAGTTTTACTGCTGGCTGCATCTCTCTACAGATAATTCAAGAACTGCTGTTAGATTTTTCATTTTAGAAGTTACTTTATTTAACAATCACGACGAACCCTTTTAGTAATTGATCAATTGCTGTGTGAAGAGAGTGAAAAATCCAATAGGCTGTGACGGGGAACATTACCTTGAAAAATTAAGACAGTTATTATGGTTGATGTTTTTACAAATATTTTGACCATCTGTGTGAATCGAATCGAATTAAAAAGTCGTAGGACTTTCATCGAGTCCACCTGGGGAGCTACCACTGTACTGCCAGTTATCACCAGTCAGTTATCTGCAAGAATCAGTGTGTTCGGGTTCGAAGAGCAATGATGCCAACGTTGTTGATAGAGATAGATCATCTTATATCCCTGGAGAGCAGCACGGAGCCAAACAAGTTCTGGATGACACTGTGTTGTCATAGGAAAGTGTGTTGGTAACCATCAAGCGCATAACTTTCATTTCTCGAATTTATATTCTAAATAAAAAAGACATAAATTAGCATACTGCTCTTTTTCTATATTTGTGGTTTATAGATTTTAATATTAACTTTACATGTTTCTAAAAATTTAATTTACATATAAAGGGACACTATGTCATCGAAGTCAATCAAAATATTCAAATGAACAGTTGATTTTAAGCAGATGCTAGTTACACAACACACTCCTAAAAATTCAAATACGCAACCAATTATCATACACATATTCGCCGCAATTTGGCTGTTTCCACTTCGGAGCTACTTTAACGTGTTAAAGATAGTAATATGCTTAAGTGAGTTTCAGCGTTCACCGAGAAGTACCTTCATTGCTTTTTAATTGCCAATTCGTATGTGGTGCATTCGCTAATGCGACGCGGGCACTCCGGAAAGCGTAGCCATTGTTTGCAGTTCCTTATATTGCGCATAGCGGTCCGACTTCATAGGACCCGATGTGCCTAAATTCTCGGAATGCCCCCCGCATTAATTAGCCGAATACGGTCTCAGTTAATCGACCGCGAAGTCGCAACTGCTTCCTCGGCGCCGCCAGAACTTCGCATTGCATAGTGACTTTATTTAGAGCTCAAGGAAAAGCGTTTAGTATCGTGTACAACATATAAAAAAACAATTGCACTTTGATATTTTTACTATTAATTTTACTTCGCGTTACTAATAATTGTCTAATTTAAATATAACAGTGGAAAAACGATGCAAAAAGGACAGTTTGGTTTTCGGTTTGGACTTCGTCTATTCAATGGAAAGATGCGCAAAGCATACAGTTGAGAATTTTTTCATTAAAATAAGTGACCGGGTCCAGTCAAGTCGTGCGCCGTAATGTAAATTCTGTAACAGTACAACACTGTCACTAATAACAGTCATTTCTCTGGGAACAACGGCCTTTCAACCGGATCACACTGATGCTTGCAGATTACTGCCCAGTGCTGCTTGAATTAATTGACATTAACTTTATTTGACTTTTATTTTGATAGAGCGATGTTTGTGTGTGATAATAATATAGGTAGGTAATGTGACATTTATTTATGAAAGCTTCGACCGAATACCAAAAGTGTAGAAAGGCTGTTGCACGAGTTAAATTGGTATAACTGATAATGCCATACCCAATTCCCACGTAGACTGCAGAAATCCTACCAATGCAGAATATAATATTAGCTGGTAATTTAAGCTTTTAACGGAAATTAATTAAATTTAAGAACCCGACGTCGATGTAGGTTAAGTCTTTTTTTATCTTAACGCCCCCCTCCATTAAACCTTTCGAGAGTGATGAGGGCGATTCGTCATGTTCAAGGCTTTACAACGAGGCATTTTGAAAACTGAAAGGAATTTTAAAATCAAACTTATTTACGGATTTTATCGTGTTTCTATTTAATATGTTTATATTTAATTTTCAAATTTTCGACATATAGTTCTTTTAAAATCTAAGCATACCAACATTGCACGCTTTAGGATACCATAAGCTCATTTTGCAGTATTTGGATCAATAGACGGTTAAAAGTTTTAAGGGTAACTCGGGTTAATATATAGACATTAGGATGAGAATCATCTCACTCTGTTCCACGGATTCTTAGAAGTGTTTTAAATATTCATTTTAATGTGTAGTATTCGTGTAAATAAATAAAACTGAAAGTAATGTTAACAATGTAGAAAATTGTATAAACTTTAGAGGGTGCAAAAATCTCTAGAAGTTTCCGTAATTCACGATAATATAAGAATAAGTTTTTCAATATTTGTGTTGATCAACGGTTATACTCTTAGTGTAGCAAAGGTTTTTTATTGTTTTATTTCGCTATATTGATTTTTTTTTTAATTTAATGTGAAATATAGCCGATATTAACACAAGATCAATTTTGCTTTTATATGAAACAAATCAACATCGTATTTAACTTGCAAATGTATAGATGTTCTGATACCATAGGAAATGAGAACAGTGTTAAAATCAAACAATACCCTTGCATCAATGGGCTCTTTAAACATTCTTCTTTTGAGAGGGATAATAAACGTTTTTCGACTATCCTTCCTTGAACGGGAGCCGTCAACCTTTTTTTGCATTGATTAATGGCGTGCCTATTTAGAAAAGGCTTGGGAAGAACGCCGAGAGACTACAAAGTTACTCAATGATTAAAATTTTCGACCCTTCATTTCTTAGATAATTTATAATTAGCATCAATTTGAAAGTGATTGGATGGTTACTTTTTTAATTTTTTGAGAAACGGTGATAGTTTAATGTGCTGACAACATTTAAAACTGGCTAAGTGGGCTGTTACACGGTACTCGAATATTTTAACGCGTATTACAACTGTTGAGAGCACGCATATGCGATGTGGACGTCATTGCATATGCGTGCTCTCAACGGTTGTTACGCTGTCGCATAACAGTTCTGTATGTATTTGCATTATAGAGTTGAATTCGCCAACCGCGAAAACCTGTTTTATAACGTATGATTAAAGTATAATGTTACGAACGAATTAATAAATTTGTCTGTGTAAGGTATGTAATTTAAAAAGAAATACAAACTATAATATAAAAAAAATATAAAATATTTTTTCTATTCGAATGTGACGAGTTTCGTGGTGTAAGTTCGAGGTCCAATATAACGGAATTTCCTGAGATTAATTTGAAACGAACTCGCCACAATGCTTATGGGTTCAACCTTTTCTGTTAAAAGGCATCAAAACCATTGGACTTTCGGCGCAGACATCATGTAACATGCATAAAAAATTTGTTCTTGTTGAGAATCTCCTCTTTTTTGGGTTAAAATGTACCGACGTTAAAAAGGGTGCTGATATTTCTCGCAAGTTTTTTATTCCTTTTGGTGATGATTCGAGCAAGGCACGCTTTTTGCTAAGCAACAAATCAGCTCATAACAGCACAGACTCTGTTAAACTCGGACTTCAAACTACCTAATTGCGCTGCGTTCGGCACCTAGAAGCACGATGATGTAGCTTTATGCCAAGTAATTACTCTGGAAACATTACCCGCCACAGCGGAACTTAGACATTACTGTTTCGCAGTAAAATATCAAACGGACTCTGCAAAAGTTTTTAACTTCAAAGAGGGCAAAACACTTTGATAAATGATGCAGTTTGCTTTCATTTCTTGATGCTATGATAGTGTGCACAACTATCATAGCATCAAGAAATGAACGCAAACTTTTTCATACTGAGGCTAAAGCAAAAAGTGTGTTTTGTCGCTATCCGTTTGAGTTGTTATAATTATTCCTTTATTGAATAACATAGTTGTCGATTTAAGACCGAGAAATTCTTTTTCGTACATAGTTACATCAAATTTATCTCCCGTTCTTTTGTTTCACGCTAACGGGGTAGTTTAAATTCAAAATTGAACGCAATAAAGTCCGTAAAATTCTTCTCTCTTCCGCAAGATTCTCAATGTGTGGCATAAGCGAAATAGATGAATTCATTACTATATCTGGCTTCATTAATCACTGGGTCCATGCCGCCCGCATTACGTCAATTGTATCGCAATAGATCTTCTAACGGCCTGGTAACTCAATTGTTATTTCCTGCACTTTAAATACTATTTGTGTGTGGTCGCCTTGCGTCCCGTCTGCCTGCTTAATTAGGCAAATAGCAATGTCCATCAGTATTCTTCCCTCACCTTGTGGCAACTATTGCCGACACAACTCGCGTTTGCTTGTGTCAACTCGCCTTGCTTCCTTGACTGACCTGCCTTGCATCCTAATTGTGGATTTAAGGTGACTGGCTCACAAACACTGATCGGTACATCTGCCATGATATCGTTTAAATTTGTTAAAGATTGAGGTGCTTTATGCTCTTACTTCTACTACTTTATTAATTCGACCTAAAATCTTTGACGGTCCACAAAACACCGGACGTGGAAAATGTTATAACTCTTGCGTTGTAGTGGCACAACGATAATACTTGTATCGATAAATACCTGTTTTTTTCTTTATATTAAACAGTTCCGCAGTATTTTTAGATTTCTAAAGGCAGTATATTATCAACTGGCTTAGTTGGTGATAAACATAAATGCCAAAGATCTAGAAAATACAAGGATTTGCCTGCAGCTTCGGGTGATTTTTTTGGCATTTTGTCGTTTTCATAGAATTTTTATGGACTAAGCATAGCCTATGTCACTTTCAGTTCCAAATAATATGTCTATGTTAAAAATTATATTTTGTTGTTCTTATTTATAATGTTTTTTATATTCAATAAATATAATGCTATAAAAATACTTTGAACATTTTAAAATAGTTTTTATTATAATAGCCTTGTCAGTATCCTTAGTTGTGAATGAGTTAAATGGTACAGTTACACTTTGCATCATACTTACCGAGCATTACGACCCTTTGCTCACTTGTTAACGGATACGGTTACAAAAACGGTAAAATGACTACGGAACGTATAACAGTGTTTCAGCACTGTCATTTTTTAACAAAAATATTTTGTATTTCTTTCTTTACTTGGAAATTTCGCAACACATGACTTAAGTGTTTTATATAAAAATAAAAACACCTTCAAATGCATCTAGAATTTTTATGGAGCCAATATTACTTTTTTTTGGAAATGGTCCTACCATTGCAATACCCGCTTGGGTCATCGCTAGTTATACTATCGCCAATTAGTAATATGTGAGCATAACGTGTTCCGGTGTTAGGGTACAGTTGCCAGCATTATTAGAAATAGACCATCCTATGCGAGATACATAACGAGTAATGAGCGCACAGTTTCAATAGGTTTTAAACTGGTGTAGTTTTAAAAATTTGTGGTGCTGTATTGTTTTGGGCAACTCATCGGGCGCATTTTATGCTCTGCTATAATCCGCTTACGATAGAGTAAAGTATTCTCAAAATCGGTTGATAATAAACGGACATATAGCGGTTCGAAATTAGAACCAACTCTTTTGTAGTCGGTTGCTAAGCACGATATCCGATTACTTTTTCTGTTGTTTACACCGCTTGGTGTAAGATCATTTATTCTGTGTGTTCTACATACTCTCACTGAATTTATATTTGGGCTAGCTTGTAAGTAAAATATTTGCTTCAAATGTATACTAATTCTTTTAATTAAAATATGAACATAAGCCTTGTAAAGTTTATCCTTACAAATTATTAATTAAATGTGTTTGCTCTTATCTTTTTCATAGTATGCTAAAGAATAATGATTAAAAACAAATATTTTATTTCATTCATATAATATAATGCTTCTGTTAGTCCATATTGCGTTCAAGTAGATAAGATTAGATAAGATAATTGTGTAGATGTTGTACAAAACATTCCATATCTAAGTGACCTATTAAATAAAACATCAGAGTTAGTGCCAGGCGCACAGACAAACCTTATTCGGAAGTCGGGTAATGCATTATGGTTTTTGCTTTCCGGATTGTTTCGCGTCGCGCATACAGATAAGTCGTTCAAGGCATTTCAAATTTGAATTTCTTATTTCTTTTACGAGGACTTTTGAAGGAAAGCAATTTTTATAGTAACAACGAAACAATCTGTCAATCAAGCCGGTGTCTATAAACTAGACTTATCAATACAATGACGATTGTTTCGAAGAAAAGAAAAAGCAAGAGTATAAAAATTATATTTTGAGAATGACACAACTAACGTTCAAGTATGAATATGTTGGCTGCGATATTAATAGTGCAAAAATGTATCATTTTGTTTATTTATAGTTCTTTCAGGAAAAAATGAAAAAACGGCTTAGCACAATATGAGGCATGATTTTTGGTGTGTAACACGGATCATTTTAATCTATAAAATGAATTAAAAAATCTAAGTTAACTAGGGGAAAAGTGCAAGACTGAAAGATCTCAGCTTTGCAGTCAGTGGATTTAAGTAATTTGTAAATCCATCTCTGTAGATCTTAGTGCTTTCTAATGGTTCCTAATGGGTAATCTATCCTAATTATATATATATATATATGTATTGGTCTGACAACACATTGGTATAAAACACATTTTCGTAAAACCTTACGGATTCAGTACTGCTTATTAAGGATGCTAAAGTGAAAATGTCACGTAGTTCTCAGTTATGTTGGCAACATCCGCCCGCGATGCGTCTATGTGCCAACTACTTGAATATTTACTAACACCTTAATCGACGTACCGACACGTGTTTCGCACAACACTCAGGCGTTACATCTTTCCTTAAAATCCGTTTGGTGTAAACTTGCCTAAATCTACGTTCGTTGTGAACTTTAAGTTGTTTAACTCTGTTACTTTGTAACAAATTGTGTGTTTTAAATATTGGATTTCGTCTGCTCGTGAAATGGTTTTATTTCGTTTATAGTGGTAGATGTTTAACTACGTAAAATACCACTGTAGTAAGCACTACCTTAGCGCAAATGGAAACGGAGGCTTGTCCTTTTTGTAATTTGTCGACGTGATGAGTAAGTCAGGCGCGTTATGGTAAATGATACTTTTGAGGACAAGAATTTATTTATGCGGTATGGAGCTGTTATGGGCAAATCCCATAAGGATTTTAACGGTGGTGGAGCGCTTTACAAAAAGGGTGGTCGTGGGTTCAAATCCTCCGGAGGGCAATAACTGTGTTGTTGTTTCTTAGTTGCATTACGGGCCGATCACCCGATTGCCTGAAAAGTAAGATGATCCATGCGCCGGATGGGCATGTAAAAAATCGGTCCCGGCTTCTTGGCGACGCCAT
>DWHO01002856.1:0-12729 GCA_018247575.1 Eurytides lysithous rurik
GGCCAGAACTTAGTCTTAAAATTAGGTTAACATGTTTTTTTTTACTAGAATTGCTGTTTTCGAACCAGGGTACAGGAACTGGCGGACCTTGATTACTTTTGTACCAAATAAATACCCTCAACTCGTGAAATTAAAAAAAAAAAAAGTTGTTTCCAAGTATTGAAACAAACTGATTTAAATTTTGTTATGTATTCCCAATAACCAGGTAAATAAGTTATATTAATACCATTCACTGCAGTTGACTTTGATATATGATTAGCTTCCTCGTCGTCACGTACTTGTTATATCTCTGTTGTTGTAAGTATTGATGAACGGTGGTCGTTACTTGCTATCGAATTAGTTCATTCATGAAATAAATATATAAGTATTACATATTAGAGATTTTGATACACATATCCATATCCACATCTGCGGATATTCGGCATCGATTATATTATTTATACGGCAGTGACAAATACGTGACAATTACTAGAAATAAGAACAAGCTGACTTATCAAAAAGGTGAAAAAATCCTTCATGGGTCTGAGTATACTCATATATAAAAATATCTCATAAGATGTCCTGGATCTTTTTGTTGTCTGGATCGATTTGAGCGTTTTAAAACTAAAATTAGAAATAATCTATTGCATAAATCTTATTATACTGTTCAAGAGCATCTGGTGGACTAAAATGCCTGGAATATAATTGATTGACTCGTATGTGGGATAGATATAACGAAATTTTAAAAGAGAATTCCGAGCCGGTGGTAGTTTCCTCACGAACCGAGTCATCATTAGTTTATTGCTAATACCGCCTGGCACCGGGGATGATCGTAGCTTAAGGCATTTAATAAAACTGATGACCGCATTGGAGGACACCGGAGGTGCCTAAGATGGGCCAGGTTCGATTCCGATCAGTAGCGTCCTAGACTCTTAAGACTCTTTTTTTTATTATAAAGAGCTCATTCGGCAGTTGCCGAAGGTTACGGGCGACCGTCACCTTCACCTTCACGACGGTCGCCCGTATCTCTAACCGCCCTTTTGGAGCCTTCGACTGCCTCATTCAAGTAAGATCTGAGGATTTGTATGGATAAGCCTATGAAGTTCTAGTCCTAGGGGTTTCGAGGTCTCGATTTTGACGTCGAGACAATGCCAGTTCAACACGGTTTTCAGTGACCACGTGGTTGAGGCGCGACGACAGTTTTGGCCCATTCGTTTACAGTGGGCATCGGTTAAATAGATCGGTTGACCAATACTGGCCGCGTATTTAATTAGCGACTGCTTTGCTTCGGTTGAGCCGCTGTTATTTAAGTACTTGAACTACTCGAGCGTGAAATAGGAAAAGTATTCCTGGGACGCCATTGGGACTGAGGGCCCCGCCGGCGGTGAGTATACGAAATAAAGTGTAAGTGTAATAATAAGTGTGCCTAGGAAAAATTCCTACAAACCTGCTATTTTTACGGTGAGTACCGTAAATTACACAAATATACAGTTAGCCGTCGCATATGGCGAGAGGTGTGTGCGAGTCTACTTACGTATAGGAGAACCTGAAAATAATCCCTATATATAAATTCACTACAAAATACCTATTATATAAACGTATAGTTTGTAGTGGTGACATCATATTAAATGAATTTATCATTACGAAAATTAAAAAAAACCTTTTTTGAATTTCGATTAAAATGTTCAAACCATTTGAGTATTTGTAACTGAAGAGATTTGCTAGAGCCCCTCTTTGATATTTGAATTTGAACGGCACATTATTCTGGAAATGTCTGGCTATAAAGACTTCAAACGCGAGCTAATCGCAGCTTCCGACCTTTCAGGAGGCAAAGAAGTAGCAGACAAAACGTGTACTTACGATATTGAATAATTCCAACTTTATGATAAATTAGATGGAAACTCGTTTTCATTTATGTGGTTTCATTTATGCGGGTTTTAGTTTCAAATCTGCGGTTTGGATTTTACCACAGTACCATGTTTTTTTTAAATTTCCGAGATAAGACATAGTCTTTCTGTATCCTGTAAAAATCTGTGCCTAAAATAAATAAAGTATGTACGAATAAGTTGCTGTGTGTGACAGAAAAATTTACTATAATAGTAGTAAATGTTAAAAACGTTTACTATGGCGCATTGTAATCGTTGCAATTTATTGTGTTTTTAATATTACAATTTTGTAAACAAACTTTTGTGCAATTTTTCGAACAACACCAATTACTATCATAAAATTGTTCTTTACGATAATATATGAATTGAAAAGATATACTTGAAAAAAATTTATAACATGTGTCTACAAAGTGACAGTTGGTCGAATGTTCTTTCCGAAACAAAAAAGGTAAGAAGTAGCTTCGTCTGTATTAAAACCTTAAATGCCTCATTTCCCGCCGTTGCTCCCAAGGTAATGTTTCATTGTGCCAACTGCTATAAAATTGTCGTAAAAATTTATAAAGCTACTCAATAAAACGCACATTTAGAATTTCGCAAGAGATGGAATATTGCTCTCGGTCACAATGAAAATAAAATATCTATGCTCTCAAGTATTATTTATGTTGAACTGTCCTCCGTATATCATTTACGTTTATGTTACATTATATTATAGTTTTTAGGTGCTTCTGTTACATTTTCTAGGTGCTTCTGTTAAGATAATAACACACTAAGTGAACTACTATTAACTACTTATTCATTTCGGAATGTGTAAAAAAAATATTATATTTCGTTTTCCCGTCTTATGTTTTTTTTTTCTATCAAAAAATTGTGAATTTAGGTAAACTTATTTTGCATATCACATATAAAGTATCTTCTTATTTTAATTGTCATGCGTGACTTCTGAAAAATGAGGATGTAAAGAATAAAATATGCGTTCTATTCTCTGACGAAGATAGAGAAGATGTGTTATCTCTGTCATAATTTTTCTTAGAAGTCTCTGTACCCTTGGAAAAACTTACTCGTTTGAAAAATTGTGTACCTGACAATAAGGGACCACGATTTTCAGTTAAAGATGAATATATTTATTTTTTTTCACATAATTTCGCTTAACTTCAGCATTTATCCAATATCAGTGTTCTTTCCCGAAAGAAAGTTTCGATGGCTGTAAAAATATTTATATACGGCCCTATCGATTTCTTAATTAGTCATTAAGCGCTTCCCAGAATCAAATTTATTCAAATCCAAGAAAAGATAGAAGTCTAATGGTGTCAAATCATTACATTTCTATCTATTCTTAGATTTGAATAAATTAGGTACGAATTGCTCAATCGTCCCCGATGTTCCGTAGTTTTACCATCGTCTCCGCACTTTTGTGAATAGGTGCGTTTTCGTGGTATATGAAAAATAAATAATTCTAATTTTGATACGAGGTAGATATCAATACAGTTGGAGTAGTATTCGCTTGTAATAATATAATAATAATAGTGCTAATAGTCCTGCCTTGTTTTGAGGTAATCATATTATAATCAATAAATAGCATTTCATCCACTGCTTCGACTGTTATTTCCTCTGGTGTAGTCGAGGACCCATGATTTATTCGTAGTGATGAATCGCTTTGCATAATCGGTCGAATCCATGTTTTTGTCCTTGTCGGAATCGGTCAAAACAATGCTGCAAGTGTTTTTTTAAGGCATAACTTTTGCATCCCTAATTCTTAGTGCAAGATATTTTACATCCTTTCCCTCCTATGTATCCACGGTATCAACGATTTCATGCCCCTAATATACAACACGGTATCGTGTACTTTTTCGATGGTATCCCCTGAGGTTGCGGTTTGAAGCTCTTTGAAGAAGGACTCTCACTTTTTGACGACATGGAAGGACCCAAATCCCTGTATAATTTTGTCAATCTCGACTTTCCTTAGGGAGCCAAAACGGAGATCTTTATGAACACGCGATATTCAAGTTTATCCATTTTAATGAAGCCTATTACGATACAATTCCACTGGAAATTTCTTTTGTCAAAGAGTCTGCCTTAAGCAGTACCTGTGCTTGCCGATTATTTTACCGTCAGGTGTGAGTAGTGTGTAAATATTACAGCTTTTGAGTTTGAAGTGAAATATTACCAACATAGTCACTGACCAAAGAGAGAAAAATCAAATTAAAAAAAGTGGTACCCTGACGGTTCCTTCACAATATATACTCTGTAACGTATTAATTATCCGACAAAATTATAATACTTTCTTGAAACTCAGTGAGACTCAGTCAGACACGCGGTAAATACCAGATATAAGTATAAGCTTGTAACACCTCGATTTCTTCTCCAAAAGGTGAAAAAGATCCTTCATGGGCATGAGTATGCATATATAGTGGAATTCCACTAGCTGTCCTGGATCTACCATAAATCCTATTATACTGTTCGA
This sequence comes from Eurytides lysithous rurik, assembly GCA_018247575.1. Classification (NCBI taxonomy): domain Eukaryota; kingdom Metazoa; phylum Arthropoda; class Insecta; order Lepidoptera; family Papilionidae; genus Eurytides; species Eurytides lysithous. The sequence goes on from DWHO01002856.1 coordinate 4,327, forward strand.
GAGTTTTTTATGGACTAAAATGCGTGGGTTAGCTATTATTATTGTATTAAGGCATTTTGTAACGGTATTTTAAAAGATCAACTGTTCAGTTTCTCGCCGGATCTTCTAAGCAGATCTGCATTCCGAGCCGGTGGTAGCTTCCTCACGAACTGAGATGTAAAAATCACGATTCATAAGTTCTTGTAAAGACCTATTTGAATAAATATATTTGGATTTGATATAATTCAATCCGTGGGTGACAAGCAGCGCAAAGCACTACGTTGTTACGAAAACCTGTTTGACGATGGAGCAGTTTTTTTTTAATGAGAGAAAATATTTTTTTATGTGATAAAATATTTGTATAACATTGTTTTAATGATCGTATAAAAATGAAATGTGCTCTTTTGTCTAAATTCATGTATTTATATTAATACTATATTAAAACTGCCTTCAAAATAAATTTTACTTTATCAATTTTCATCCTTCTCTTTGCGTACATCAGGCTAAAGGAGGTATATGTTTTTTAGCGTATTTTTATGTAGATAAGGTTCATTGAAAGATTTTTTTTTCGCAAAAAAAACGCTGCCCCTATTGTAAGATAGAAATATCTTGTATTATAAGGGGGTTTACATACATAAATTTCACACGGACAAACACCCAGATTCGAAAGAAATATCTGTAGTTCGTACAAATATTTGCCCCGGGTGGGAATCGAACCGAACCCACGACCTGCAACGCCGAAGCCAATAGCTTAGCATCTGCGCCAAGCGGTCATCTAAATATTATACGAAAATGATTTTATACAAAATATGGAATAGCATATGTGGGTGAAAAATTTATCATTTTTTAAGTTTATCGTATTTTTTAATTCTTTCGGTTATATTATTTTATAACACTCAACAATATGGCTTAGAGAGTAAGGTAAATAAAATTGTTACCCAGTAATTTGTTTGTACAATTTCACTATTATTTTCACTACATTTGTCAATACAATATGTTTTCAAAATCAAAGTCAATTAATAATCTCTATTGTTGGCTTTTGAAAGCCATTCGGCGTCAATGTAAAACAAGTGAAAAACACGTGTTCTTTAAATAAATAAAAATACGACACTCGTAATTTTAGTCTTAATAACTTGTTGTAGGCAACTTCGTCTTTAAATAAATAAAAATACTTCTTTAAATAAATAAATAAATAAAAATACAACAGTCGTCTTATTAACTACCTGTTGTAGGCAACTACGTCACGCAACATACATTTAGATGACAACAGCGTTTCTACGGATTCCGTATCCGACGATGCTTTATACAGTCCCCTGATACTGAGAAGCACTAACATCGTTCATTAAATAAACAGACAGACTAACATTTCGGTTAGGTTTTTGTGCGATACACTAAACGGATTTGTAGTTAGCCGTCGTTAATATAGCATACTTCCGGTATCGGGCAATCCGTCTACGCGCCAGCCCGGTCGCCTTAGCACGCATATAATGGTGATACCTGACAACGCAGTCCGTATTTTATTTCGGTTGCCGCGTTTGATTCATTGTTAGCTGTTCTCAGCGAAAGTGAACAGATATCAACACAATAATATGGAAATCTATTTAAAAACAGTCAAAATGTGCGATTTTAATCGCCTTCAAAAGATTTTACACTTTACCTCCCAATACCAATTGCTCAACGATTTTGGTTGATCCTTATTTATTAAAAGTTAGTTTATCGCAAGTTTGTTGCATGAAAATATTCATTGATATTTAAAATTGAGTTTGAAAAAGACACCAACTAACCTAAATCGAAATAGGAGTTGCTTAGTTGAGAGTATTTGTTAGGTTAGATGTGAAAATTATTTTCTTTTCTTTAGTAAAATTATGCCTAAATTTTGTGCGATATATCAATATATTAATAATATAACAATATCATGGTACATCTTACACATTCCCATCTGATCCCAAACTAGGCAGAGCCTGTACTATGGTAATCAGACAACTGATATACATGCTTATATATTTTAAAATACATACGTATATAGATAAATAACACCCAGACACAGAACAAATACCTCTCCTCATCATACAAATATTTTGTCTTGGGTGGGAATCGAACCCACAATCTTTGGCATTGCAGTCAGGAGCACTAACCACTACACCAACCGGCCACTCAAATATCAATGAATCATATATAAATAATATAATATCATATTATTTGAGGGAGTGCAGCGAAATAGTACGTTGCCAAACTTCATAAAAGAATGTAAATCTGTTCGGAGATACAAAAGTGAACTTAAAACTATTTACAATCAAAACCTATGTAGTAATTGAATATATTCCAGTGTGGCCCAGAGGCAAATGTTATGTTATAATTACCAATGAACATCTCTACATCATTGTAATTGAAACTGTGTTTTTCTTATGAGAAATAAATTTCTTTAACCCCATATATACATTCAATATAAACAAACATTGGAGATGCGAATGCGACGAGTGATGTGACGTGCCACCGTAACGTACCACTGATACCGTATTTACTTCGTCTGTAGTCCGAAGTAGGTCACCGTGTTCTCTACGTGCCCGTGACGTCACAAGGCGCATGTACGGCTGGCACATCCGCCACAGTTTGCTTAGCTCGTGTTTGCGTCGAAATCCCGAGTCCTTAATTGTTCGTAACTGTTGTCACGTGAAGTCTAATTGAATTAATGATAGCTTTGAAAAATTCCGACGATCATCACGTGTACGATTAAAATGAAACCGGGATTCGAACGATTCATTAATTAAATAAGGATTTTCATTCAGTACTCGATCGTTAATAACACAGTTAAATATTTCGAATGAAATAAAAAAAAAAAATGGAAAGGTTTCAAAGCGTAATTGTTTTGTGGAATTTGTAGTAAAAGCGTTTGCGTAAGGTTTTTTTTTCATTCAGATATATTAATATAATTGATTTTCAGATTACTCATATTATTTATATAATATAAATTAGTTTCATCAGTCATACAGGTAAATATTGTTTTTGTTTATTGTATTTCGGTAGGGGAACTCCTCTACCGAAATGTATGATTTCAATGTTCGAACTTCTATTTTGTTACTCACTTTTCATTTAGTTATAAATTAATTTTCAGATAACTCACAATCTTTATATTATAGAAATTAGTTTCATCAATCATGCAGGCATATATTGTTTTTGTTCTTTGTGTTTCGGTAGTTCGTTATGATTTCAACGTTTAAACTTTTATTTTGTTACCCACTTTTGTTTGAAATTCTTAACGTGTGAAAACAAAGAAACATCGTAAGAGGAATATATCTTTATTTAAACAAAACGCTGACATATCAGGGCGAGGGAGTACTGAAAATTGCATTGTTATTTTCTACTCCGTAGGGCGATAGGGTGGTTGTTTGGCGGCATCGTTGCATCGTTTAACTTATGTAAATATGCGGCGCTTAGCCGGGATAGTCGGCGATTTCGGAGGTAAGGCGACATCAAGCTGCACCTTATCGTTCCGCCCGCGAAGGACACGCATCCTATGGCTGGGCGGGATGCCCGAGGGGCGGGCGGCCTCGCCAGTGCTGGCCGCTGCGCCGTCGCGAGCGAACGTCGCCACGCGTTGTCGCTTGTCGCCTGTCGTCGCGGCCGCGACCACGTCGCCGACGTCAACCGAGTGTCGCGGACAACAGCTGGGACCAGTGACAGGTTGCGAGTGACGAGAATGACCACGGCGCAACCGCCGCAACCGGTAGGCGACCTTCTCTTGCCTGTATTGTAAATAAACATAAAGCGCAACTCGACTCGCGTGCATCGTAAACTTTCCCGAACGGAATAATTAAGATATAAGTCATGATTTAAGCCGTATCGGCTAGAGGTCGTTGTTAGAACGTCGAAATGTATTTTTTTTTATAATAACCAACGTATCCGAGTGGTGTGATATTAAAAATGAAGGTTTTGGTGCATTTAAAGAAATAAATGTATATGTAATAAAGGCTAATGAATAAAATTGATTAGTTTTGCATGGTTTATGGACGTGAAAAATCTATTATTTGAAAAACTTCTAACTTATCGAATATTATCAATACGTTTCAATTTCAATTTAGAATTTAATTAGCGTGGACAAGTATAATAATATCGATTCTAAAATCAAACATTACGAATCATTGATTTTTACGTTCGAAAAGTTTCAAATTAACTAGATGCACCAACATTACGGTCTTTGAGATATCCAAGAAAGGAATTAAGGAAAAAATTAAGCGGCTTTTCCGAAGTGATCGTTCAGCGAAATGTCTTTTTCCCGGCAATAATTCGAGGAAACACATTAAGATAACGTTTTTGTAATTATTGGTGGGTAGAGGCCTTTTTTTACATTGCTAAGAAGATTATTCAGTTTGATCTCTTTATACGGAAAATTTACATAAAGAGTCTTAACGCATGAACGCTTTATTTTATACTACCCACATAATCTTTATAATGACATCGAATGTATTATTGAACTATTGTAACGTTATTATTTTAATATGTTATGAGTTTTTATTAATCATATTAAAGATCTGATGTTTGTTATGAAAAGCGGTCATTGACTTCTTCTTTTGTATACATTATATATACTTCTTTTACACATAAGAAGTAGTTCATAATTAAAGAGCGTTGTTGGGGTGTGTTCAATGTCAAATAGTTATTTATTTTGTGACTAATTTTTATTTCCTTTTGTTTCTGTAAATTATATATTGTTTCTATATTGCGTAGATACAGAATAAAGTAAAATTGTATATCAATATAAAAATAAAACAAAAATTTAATCCACTATTAAAGATCTTTGTGATTGATAGCTAACTTTAATACGATACATATTATTGACCTGGTCGCTTAGTGCGCCGCGGGATATTTGGAATTGCATACATACACTACATACACACACTTAGATACACATATAGTATCATATAATATATGATACTTCTGTTAACCTGAAGCCAGTAAATACATTACAAACTGTTTTTTTATCTCTATCTATTATTATATCAAATCTAGATGCTCCGTGGGGTCCTTGCCGATCTAAAAAATTATTGGAGACCTATTTCCCAAAATTATTACTGCGTCTGGTGACAAGACGGCTGGTATTTTTCTTCCCCAAAGGTATATTTCTTGCCCATAACCATTCAACTGGGAAATGCAGGCAGCGTTCTTGGTATCATGCCTCGCGGGGTAGGTTTAATAGATTTTTAGGTTTAGGTTTTGATTAGTGCAATGATAAATAACCAATAAATAGCCGTTGTAAATAAAGATTATTAAATGATGCTAATACTATGAATAAAACGAGCTATGTTTAATTAATTTATTTTTGAGGACCTAAAACAATGGTATATTTAGTGACTTGAGATTTTCTTACATTTTGATAATATTATTAGTTTACTACCTATGACGTTTGCCACTAAGACATAAAGTGATATTAAAAATGATATAAAATTGGCACCCGTTATTAAATACAATTTACTATTTACAAAATGAAACATGAACAAAAACTAACTAGATATAAGAGAAAATGAAAGCATAAAATATTATTGACAAGGTCTATAACAGTAAATTTTGTATATTCATAAGTTTCATTATGACTTCCTTTTTAAATTTATTTTCGCTATTATTGAATAGATCTATGGCCAGAAACGTTTCGATATAACCCAGAGTAACATATAAATTAACTTGCATGCTTCTAGTAACTTCAGTTTATTGCGACCTCTGACATCCTTACATTCTGCTTGGCGTACCTTATGGATTATAAGCATTATAGATCTGATTTTCAAATGCCGCGAAACTTGGATACATGTCTAACATTTTCTAACATTTCAGTGAAAAACGTACTAATATTTTGAAAATAAATCATCATTTTTGAAGTATTTGTTTTTAACACTGTATAGCGCATAGTTTAACGTGTATGAATGTAATACGAATACATACTCGTACACAAAGAATTTTATTATTTATTAGTCATCCTCACACATTGCCATCTGATCTCAAATTACTGCAAAGCCTGTACTATGGCAGACAACTGTTTATTTACATACATGTTTTAAGTGCATATTTATATAGATAATTATTTGCACAAATATTTTGTCCTGAGTGGGAATCGAACCCAAATTTGGTTCAGTACTAACCACTACATCAACGAGCATGTCAATAATATCCCATTTTCGCAGGGATTTTCACAAATATAGATATGGACCGTGGACACTAATTATCAGAACTACTATTTGAACAACTAAAATGTAGGTACTAAAGCCGTTTCTTAGGCCTGTTCGCCTAGCAACCTAACTAGGAGCCGCAAATGGCCAAGTAGCTAACTGAAGGTTACCCTCTTAGCTTTTTGGTCATTGCTTTTTGTTTAGTTCATTTTTAAATCTGCCATTTTATACGTGTATAATGTAAAGTGTGCTAGATACTGCCTTTTGCTTCGGTCGAGATAATATGTTTTGATATTATTTCTTTCCCTTTTGTAATGGACCCGGAATAAAATTTCATGTGGGCCAAAAGAAATGACGAGCTTGTGACTAGTGGCGATATGAAAGAAAGAAGATATACAGTAAAACTAAAGTATTTACAATATAGGCGGTTTTATTAATGTATTTTCAACGAAAACATAATTACGTAAGCTTCGAATAAAACCTCCAAAGGCAAGTTCAGTTTTAGAAGTTATTTGCTTTAAATAAATATCCAATTTTAATTATCTTGTATTATCCAAAATGAATGACTATACATTTTTAAGGGATTTTAATTCGGTCCAAATTATCAGCTGCATGACCGTTGTGTTTTCGCGAAAACAATTACTATTCAGAACAAATTGGTAGCGAAAGCAAAACAATGTCCCGGAGTACACGTGTGTAAATTCACTAATATAGCCCAAGTTCAGGCTGTTCCGGTTATGAATAACAGCTTAATAGCATGACGTTTCGATTGTAAGGTTAAGGGTTCCCATTTCAGTGATATCTTCTATAGCTTTCTGGAAGAAAATAGCACTAACAGACGACCACTATGTTCGTGGTTTCATGGCATAAGGCTACATGCATGTATCTAAATAAAATCATGTTTTAGACATCTGTTAAAAGTTAAAGAAGTTTAAATAACCAGAATATTGTTTACAGACTGTCACGGTAACAATTGATAAATTATTAATAAACATGAATAAATATTAGATCCCTGTTAAGTTGTTTTATAACATTGTTTTCGCTTTTTTATGTATTAGGTTGACAAACGAGCACTCACCTGATGGTAAGTGCTCACCGCCGCCCATGTACATTTGCAGCATAACAAAACTCGCAAATGCGTTGTCAGCCTTTTTTCGAAGCGGAAATTTTCGTAAAAGGGAGGGAGAAAAAGTGAAAAAGAGGGAAGAGTAGTGAAAAGGTGGAAGGAGAGGAAGCGGAAGGAGGGAGGGAATGGATGAAGAATAGGGAAGGTAGTGAGAGAGAAGTGGAAAGGGAGGGAAAAGAGTGGGCCACCGGCCTCCTCACTCACCGGACGAAACGTGGAAGCAAAAACACTTCCACTTTACGACGATTTTCTGTGAGGTCGTGGTACTTGTCGGGTTTGAGTCGTCCCATTCAGCAGCGGAAGCAGCTGCTCAATGGGCCAGCTCCTCCTCCGCTCCAATATTTTTTTCTTTATTTCTCATTTCGGCTTGACAACAATAAGATTCAAATACGTGTAAAATGAAATTGCGTACAAAGTAGACTAAACATATAAACAGCTTTCCGCGACAAGATTATTGTGTTTTCATATTCTCGTTTGTTTTTCAAATCAGTTAATAATCTTTTAAATAAAATGGGTTGGTTATGACACCGTTTCAAAAAACCCGTTAAGATGTTACAGCTGTTATTGTTAGTAGGTTGGAATGGTCGACCGAGCCGACCCGATGAGCGGTATGAAAACGACTCACCACAGGTTTTGTTTAAGCGCAGATGGAAATGTTTGAAAAGTTATTGTAGCTTTTATCATTTATTTCCAAAACATTTTAACTACCCTATATATTATTTCTTAAAAACTATAATACATATTGTTTCTGGCAACTAAGTTCATTTCGTTAATAGCTTTTAAAATAATGAATGATTGTTACTTGGTTATGGATGATTAAAGACACGTAAGCCATTAACTGTAGAACTAAAACTTGATTAGTATGTATCAAGATTTACAAATTGAGGGTTTACTGCGAAAACTTGTTAAATGCAACAAGATAAGTTTTGAGATATTAAGTGTTAAAAGTTTGCACTTAGTTATTATATCAAAATTCCAGTTGGTGTTGAAATTTTTGCATGTTCTTAAGTAGTCACAAGTATTGAACATATATTGAAGATTTTTTTTATGGATTTGGCTGACAAAAGAGCAAGCGGCTCACCTGATGGTAAGTGATCACCACCGCCCATGGACATTTGCAGCATTACGAAACACGCAAATGCG
>DWHO01002857.1:0-12728 GCA_018247575.1 Eurytides lysithous rurik
TGACTAAAATTGCATTAAACGACGCACAATTCCCCGCCACCCGCGCGCCCCTTGCTCTCACGGTTTTGGAGAAATCATGTGTTGCTATTTGCAAAAATTTTTGGCCCACCATATATATAAATAAAATAAGTTAATTTATAAAAATGTGTATTATTATATTATATAATAATATTTACAAATATTCCATAAATGTATAAGAGCACCGTCACCTATGTTTAATATTTTATATAACACAGTCGCTTATAACAACGTAATATCAAATAAGAATCATATCTATTGTACGAAAATATCAACAATTCGATTCCCACTAATCAACCTATCGCTTCACGGTTATCAGTATTTGATTGGCGATGAATCGCGCGCCTTGTTGGTTATATCGTACTAGTTTAAGGCCTGCTGTTTATTAACTGGTAGATTAGTCTAACGGTAGACATTTAATATTTATGGCGCAAAATTACGCAATCGTGGAAGCAAAAGAAAATTGCGGATGTTGTAAAAAAGTGTTAATATAAGCGTTAAAGTGTTGCGCGAAGCTCGTCGGCGCTTTGAGCGTGTACAAGGGGATTAGTGCTGAATTTGCCAAGGCCGTGACAGCCTCCTGCTTGTTCAGAACCATTCCGGCCGTGTATCACTCAGCCGCCGCCGCCGCCGCACGCCGCACGCCCCGAGCCTCGTTCGCTAAATAAACAATGCATTCCGCGATGACCGACGCTGGCCATCTGTTGTAACTATATCAAATATAATTGTGGGAAACAGTGTTTAGGGCTTGCGGAACATGTGGTCCTTGGTATATGTGTGCGCTATTGTTCTGGCAACGGTCAGCGAAGCCGTCAGTGATGGTTATGTTATCAGTGATAGTGAATTGAACGTTTTTCGTAAGTGCTGCCTGAAACATCAGAGCCTGGTTAAGGTGGTTGCGATCGACAATGAGCATTTTGACTGCATGTCCCGAAAAAATTTAGAGACCGCTTACAACATCTCTTATTCCCCTTTACTGATAAGCGATAATATCCCTCTTGAAGTCGGCGTGCCAATGCTATGTGACGATTTAAAAGAGATAAAATTTGATTTGGAAACTAAGCTACTATCTTCACCAACAACGTGCTATGATCGCCTTACAGCTGTCGTTATAAATGGTACTTTGACACAATACATTCCGCAAACTGTAGGATTAACTTGTACAAGTAATGATACTGATGAGGCATTGAATACAGGTTTAAAAATAAACAACATTAGAAAATGCTGTCCGAAAGGACAAATTTTAGACACTGAGTATCACGCGTGTCGAAATACTGAACATGGAAGTGATGAAAAATGGTTTATTAAGAATATAAACTTAACCAATGATTATATTTACGAAGTGGACACCGGGTTACAGTGCAAAACCGACGAGTACGCTGTAGAATTAAAAGAAAATTTATTCTCATTTTCTATTGAGGGAAGCATTTTGAACGCATGGAGCAAGAGTGATAGGAACAAAGGGGGTCAGTTTGTACGAGGTGAATGGTGTATCGATGACGAATATGGAACCGGACAGATGATAAGCAAAGTTTGCACTCGAAACTGTGAATCCCTTAGTGCGTTCTGCATACGTAAATGTTGTCCCGAAGGCTATCATTATAAAGTTCGAAGGTGCAACAGTTTGATTAGTACTTGCATGCCGAACGTTGACGAACACGATTTTTTTAACTCTACAAATTATTTGGAACCGTTGAAAAGTGACTACAAAGGTTTAACAGGTACGACATGTTTTAATCGTCTTTAATGCGACTTACTATGAATGGTCAGGTTTAAGGCTGATATCATTTTGATAATTTGATAAAAAATGAACGTCATATTTAGCTTAATTCACGGAGTATTAACGCAATTTTAACAAAACATAATTTTTGATCATGAAAAAGGTATTTTTATTCACATTTTTTTATACTAATAATAAAAGAAATTTATATATCCGTTGGTAGATGTCATGGGAATTCGTACAAAACTGGATTGCCCTGAAGGTCGATTCGTGCTTAATGTATCGGATCCCCGCGATCGGCACCGACTGACCCCAGAGGGTTGGCTGGAGTCTTCAATTTCTATCACTAACGACTACTGCTTGGAAATGTTCGACCGACGACATTGCCCTCAGAATGATGTACTCGTCAGCGCTGTCCTCTGCTTTATTGCAGAAGTGAAGATAAAGGATTTCCGGGTTGCTTTTGTGGTAAGTTACATTCCAATATAGTGTTGTCTATATTCATATCAATGTAATTTAGTTTCGTTTATATTACAGAAATTAAACCATTTGAAAAATAAAGGTAATAGAAAAAATAATTGAATAAAACCTCTAATTACATTTTATTCCTTTAAATATTTTACATTTAAATGCCTTTCATAGGCCAGCGTTCTCCTACTACTCGAGTTCTCCTAAAAAGTTTTGTACCACTATTTGAGAAAAACACAGAAAGAGTATTGGAATACATATATTATTCAGTCATCGAATGGAAGGACGCTCAGTGTGTCTTTATTTGTCTTTATTTTATTTGAAAAAAGACTTGTTAAATTCGTGAGATTTGCTGCCGTTCACGTATTTTAATAAATATATAAGGCGTCGACCATTTTATTAATCCAATGCGGCTTTAATTGTTAAAATATACTTTGTAAACAATAGGTTTTAAGAAAGGTTTATGATCACTGTTTTGTAACTGATATTACTCAGTAAAAATTAAAGCAGCATTCTATTAATAATTTAATCAATTTTTGTAGATAAAAGCTCTAATTGATAACAAGTTTATTTGCACGCTTGCACACAATAGATAAGCTTTAATAACGTTAAGTCTCTATAAACGACATTTAGAGATTGTTTATTTTATTATATTATGATAAATGGCGTCGTTTAAAAGTGTCTTGTATTAGTGTATAAAAAATATAATTCTTTTTTAAGATATTTAAATGGGCATATATTATAGTGACGTTATAATACATGCCATTCAAAATACATTATATATAGACAAAAAATTTACCTTTGTAGGTAGGTACGAGTATCATGACATGCACTTTTTCCAATTGTATTGAACAATATACATTGTATTAATGTAAGTTTTTTCTTTAATAAGCTTCGAAGAATCCCAAAAAAAATTACGTCACTATTCATGTAATGTGGTCATATACAACGATAACAATAAAGCGGTTTTATGTTTTATTGAAACGATCGTTAAATTGACAGTAAACCTAACTTCATTAGGTAAGTTATCTTAGCGTAGTAAAAACATTTTTAACAAAATTTCTATCAAAATGCTAGTACATGCAAGTAAAAGATTTTTCAAGTGAAAACTAAAATTATCAAAGCATTAATCATTTCATAATAATCTGATAGCTTTTTTTAAATTAAAACTGATGTAAAGAAGGAAATAAAATTCTCTTTTTTACCTTTTGTTCGATAACTTAAATCAGAAGTATTAGATTTTTTGTTACGTTTTAATAGATATGTAAAGTTAAACAAAAAAAGTAAGTAAAATCATAACAAAAAAAAAGCTACTTTACGGCAGCTTGCTATTGACGCTATAAGTATTCAACACTTTTTTAAATATCTAACAGAGGAGATATCTCAGCGAGATGCGGTAATGTTTTGTAACTTTTTTGATATCTTGCGATGGATTCTTTTTAAGTTGAGTTGATCACATTTTTTGTGTCACAATCCCCCACAGCGCTGATTGATCATTGAAAACAGTTGTTACACAACGTAATCTATAGAAACGTTGGTTGATAATGCATTAAATAAACCAAGTCATAAGTGTTATAGAAAAGTTTACATTGGCGTAGATCTATGATGACTACTATCTCGCGTTCATATTTGACGCTAAAACCAAAATGAAAAAGGAACGTTAAGGAGGAAAAACTTTTCATTTTAGTTATGGGTGTAATAAATTTATTAGGTATAGACTTCTACGATATTTTACTTCCTTACAGATCAATAGTATATCCAGTGTCTGCTTAGCGTTGACGCTGATTGTTTATTGTTCGCTCCCAGAGCTGAGGAACTTGCATGGCCGTACCTTGATTTGCCACGTGAGCATGATGCTGCTCGCGTACTCTTGTCTAGCCAGGGTCCAATACAATCAAGTGGTGGACAATCACATGTGCAAACTATTGGGTAAGTCATGATAACGTAATACGTAACTCACTTCATGCGTTGAATCTTTTTTTATAAAAAGAATCGATAACTAAGCTAGCGATTTACCTAGCAATAACTGTTGCCCGTTTAAACAACATTAGAGAAGTTTATTTTCCTTCGTTCGCTTCTTTACGGAAGAGCTGATGATGAAAGTGTCTTGGAAATTATAAGTTCGCACCTTCTGTGTTTAACATTAGTTTAAATAATTACTTGTGTGTCCGCAAATGTTATATCATATAAAGTAAGACTAATTTTCGTCTTGTACTATGTTATAATTTGGTTTGAATTGCTTGACTTGAAAATGTCGTTCACAAAAGAATAGCTAAAAATATCTCGAGGTCACCAATAGTGCCCAAGTTAATTATCTAAAAATTGAAGTATATTGAAGTATCTTGAGATCACTGTGGCTTCTAATAAGTCAATAAATACGTTTCTTGAAAGAGATTTTGTGAGGTCGGTTATATTATGAGTATAGAAAGTAAAGGTATCAATATCATATTATTTTTTTTTTCATAATAAAGCCATACGTTTAGGCCCACCAGATTACATTAATGAATGAATTGTATGTTATATTTCATTCATTTATGTAATACTTTTGAGTCAGTGTAGTTACAACGATTATAAATAATTTTATTCACTTAGATGATTTTTCGTAATACAATTTTTGTTTGGTGGTAAAAATGTAAAAGGTTAAGTCTTCGAACCGTTAAACTTTAACTTTCTTTTTAAATGTGACATACATTGTTTTGAAAAACAAAATAACTGCAAACTTATGAATTGAAACAATAGGTTTATCACATTCGTGAGTATTTATTCATAAAGCAATTATTACGCTTGTGTATCATAATGTTCGATCAGTATGAAATATATAATGCTTCCTAATATATACTGAATATAATTTCAGAGCTTTTTTGTACTTTACTGAACATTTTTTACTGAAAAATGCTTGCAGCTTTGTCTAAGTAATTCGAAGGATTTATTTATATTTTAAAATTTGTTTTTATACTTTATTTTTATTATATATTTTTTAAAATTATTTCAGCTATTCTGTCATAAAGAGCGTGTTTATAAAATACTTATTTAGTGTATTCATTTGTATTATTTATTTGTCTAGCCCGTTGGTGTAGTGGTTAGTGCTCCTAGTCAGGAGCACTAACCCACGACCTTTGGCTTTGCAGTCGCAAAAGCTGGGTGTTAGTTGTTTATATACGAATGTTTTTAAAAATATATAAGTATGTATATCAATTGTCTGATTACCATAGTAAAGGCTTTGCCTAGTTTGAGATCAGATTTCAATGTGTGAGATGTCCCATGATGTGTGTCGCTTATCGTTATTATTTATAAACATTATCTATCGTTGTATCCATCTCTATTCGTGTTCGGTATGGTGGGATATAACAAGCCCGAAACTCGCAGGGACTTGGCACTAATCGAGTACATTTGGAAGTTGCTCCGAGGCGTGATTTATAACTCTTCTGCACTCCACAAGTTGACACTAAACACACCCGATGGTTTCGTACAAAGGCGACGGTGTCCACGCCTGCTGCCTATACCACGCGCTCATATAAGACTTCTCGCTATAGCTCCCTTCACGCGAACACTGCTCACGCTAAATGAGGTGGCCGAAAGAATTGATCAGTTCTTCTGTCACTTAAATGAATTTCGCCTGACAGCATTGTATGGGCTGAAAATTGACTCCCTTATAGTTTCCGTGAATGTTCGTTATATTTTGTTTTTGTCCTTAAAACTTAACGTGTTATATTTTTAGCATTTATCTTAACAATTTTTAATTTTACTTTTAATACTTATAATAAATAATAAAACATCATTTGTATTGGCTACACTATCGCATTGGGATAACCTGTTAGGATAGTTGTAGAGGAGTGTAAATAAATAAAATTAAAAAATATTAAATACTAGAATAAATAATTCTATCGCTTAACTTCATAAAAAAAGATTAGCATCAAAAGTTATTCGAACTTTAAAAACTATTTGTGTGGAGATGGTTTTCCTGCTAAAATTCCAATTAGTCATCAATTACTTCTGTAATTCCGCCATTTGTGAACTTTAAATGATAATCAAATAACTAGAAAGAATAAACATAGATATTATATTACGTTAAAGGCAAAGTGAAAATACATTCGGAAATTACAGATTGTGTCTTAATTTGACCGTGTCTTAATTTCTTAGTTACCGAATAGTTCTTACATTTAAAAATTTATTTTATTAATATATACTGAAAATATTGTTGTTTCAAATATTGAACCTTTCTGTAAGACACCCCCATCAAGGATTCCCTACATTGGAACTCTTTTATGAAAGAACTTAAAAGTCACCAAAGTAAAAAAGCAAACGGGCTTTTCTTGGGCGCACGGGAAGAGATTTTGATAATCCTTATGGCCGATACATAATAATGTTTTACGGCCATGCTTTTATTTGCATATTTCATTATGATTATGTTTATGAAATGGTTTTAATACGGGATTCGAATTAAACGCATGAATCATCTAATCAAACACACCGTGCTCATCAATCAAGCCTTGTTCGTAACTGATACGTATGAGAAAATTGATTTCGCGTTTTTATTTTTTTGTGTTTGTGAGCCGTTGTCTCGTCACTAGGGCAAGTAAAAAACTTATTAGATTTAGTTTTTTCCTTGCGGTTAGTATTTCCCAGAATAGGGACTTCAAGCGATTGGACGTAAAAACTGAGTCTTGTGCTTTAATCGCTTATTAATATATTTATAATAAATTTTGCACTTCATTTTATAAAATAGAAATGTTTATTATGTATCGTTATTTTTATTATAAACAAAATGGCGAACATTTGCCATCACTTTACCGTGTATGTTTATATTGAGTAAACACTGTGTGTGCGATGTCTTACTTTATTTCAACATATTCCCAAACATTTGCTTTTATAACTTTAAAGCTATTATAGTTGATCAGTATTGGTATATTTAAAGCAAACGTTACGAGATCACAAGGATACCGTTTCTTGTGTCGCAATTCTTGAAGCAACAATTTCAAATATTTATACTTTGTAAAATACTCCATACGTATTTGCACAAGATAAATATTTTCCATTTAGATTAAATAGTTGATTTTTCCTTAACCAATTGTGTCGAGTATGTAATTTATAAAGGCACGTTATACATCTTTAATTTATTTACAAGTAAAAGTATTATATAATTTAACAAATATTACTGATTATATATTTTTTAAGGTATATTAGGTTTTTAACGAAACTATATTAATGAAAGTATATTTAAAGTTTTCAACGTGATTCTTAATTCGTTCTTAGGGCAATTGTGTCTAACTAAACCGCAAAACAAGAACTACCTCGTACAGCTTGTATGAACGAATGTTATCTAATTTAAGCGTCAATTACATTCGCGTAAATTGAGGATTTACGAGGCTATTTTTCGCTTTCAATGTATTTGACGTAATATGTACTTTTTTCAGTGGAAACAGCGACCACTAGCTAAAATTACTTTGATATTTTAAGATTCACTTTTTTATACAACATTCCAGTGTCTAATTGTATTATGATAGAGATAATAACATGACCGCCATGAATTTCAAAGGCACGTCTCTAAAATTAGATTCCTTGATTCATTAACTCGGCAAAAGTATACTGACTAACAGTAATGGGTAAATGGGAGAAAATATGGCTTGTGATCTACGTTCGCGCCCATCAATGAATTTTCATTTTCCGGCTTATTATCTTTCATGTTTTTTTAAGGCGATAAGTTAATACATATAATATATTGTTTTTTGGTTCTTAATTTTCAAATTATATATAGCATCAACGGCTTTATTAGACATGCTAAGCATATTTAATAAATGTTTTATCTAATCCAATATCTGCACTTTGGTTACAATCACAATAGGGAAAATAGTACTCTGTGCTTTAATTTTGCTAGTTTCGGTACTTGACGATTAAAGTGAATCATTATCAGGTGATAACGCAACAGTTATTTTAATCTTAAACTGAATAGTTACCTACATAAAAAACCATAAGAGTACTAACAGTAACGGTTGATACAATACTTTAATATTACACTGGCAAATAACGATCATAACGAAGATGAGATAATATGAAAACAAAAGAATATTTGTCTGAACGTTCTCATCGGACGCGCTTGATCAATTATCGTATATTGTTTGCACAGGGTACGGTATCTATTTCGGCTTCGTGGCGGCGTTTGCTTGGCTCAACGTCATGTGCTTCGACATATGGTGGACATTTGGGTAAGAATTATTTATTATACACATGTCTTAAAGACCACTTACTCAGAAGCAGTGGTTTTTATTTGAAAAAAAAAATTACAATAAGATCACGTCAGTACATCACTTAAACATGTCATAATCGTCGCTAAAGTGAATCTAAAGTAAATCAGAGAAATTGATACGTTTTTATAAATCATTATCTTAAACAGATGTTTCTTTAAGCTAGAAACTGCTTTTTCATGGGTCGGTATGTTTATATTAACAATGTCGGTCCAATTTCAGCTTCTTGGTAAATACGTAATAGTTCTTAAAAAACTTGTGATGTGCGAAACTCGGAAATGTAGTTTAATTTTCGATGTGATGAAAAGCAGTCAGACGAAAAAAAATAGTTATAATGAATCGATACAGCGTTCTTTTTCTTATTTATCTTCTACATTTAAGTACTTATTTAAAGAAATAATTTTAATTTCGTTATTTTTGATTTTTAAACTGAATCGATATGGGTTTGTTTATATTTTGGTCGCCACGGACTAGCACATATTGGATCATTGACAGGAATAAAACATCAAACAGTATTAGAAACTATACGATGCCTGAAACTAAAGTGTAGGCTTACGGAATTGAATAGTAAACATTTAATGTAAAATCGATTGATGTACTGCTACCGCTTAACGGTACAAGACGAGAGACGAGAGACGTATATTTTCTTTAATAATATTGACTGATATGATTTTTCTTTGCGTCAACACGTACATTTCGAACAAGACATGCTTCGAAATATCGTATTTGTTTGGTTTTGTCATACCTGTGTTTATCTCCATGTGTTTTTTCCGAGATGCGTACACTGTTTTCTTTTTATAAATTTGCGTAAACCTTGTTCTGTACGATAATCTTATTCGAAAAAAATGCTTAATTAGGTATCCTTTTTTGCAATTTGGATTGACCAACTCAATTGAGTAATAAACATGGTAATCAAAAACAGATTACTTCCATTGATTCTTTGTTATAAAATGGTAGGGTGTGGCGCGGTCACCGTATCTAATATATTTGCCTCAATTGCCCTAGTGTTTTAGGCGATTGACGCATAGGTACATATGTTTTTGTGTAACAAGACTTTTTTCAAGGACTTATTTCAATTAACTGTGGGTTTTGATAATTGTTGAAAATTGATAAGTGAATATTAAAAAACAACAACAAGAAAAGAAATATTAAATATGATGTTATATTAATAAACCTCATCTGTATGTAAATCTGTAAAAATTCAGCGTAAACGTTATAAAACATGTTTTATTGCTTTAAACTTATTTATTAGAGACAGGATAATATTGTTACAATTTATGTTAATGAAATGCGATGTAGAACGACTGTGAACAGGGTGGGACTTTAATTAAAACACGTCATCGTCCCTATGGGGCATTCTTATATGAATGACACACCATTTTAATTAAAGTTGATACATACATTTTGATAAACTAGTCACTTGCCATGTAATCATGATTAAATTAAAATTTATTCTTCTAACCTATGATAGAAAATCTGTAATGGAAATAAGTGTGGTAATTACGTTCTCATCAACGATAATGTGTTTGCTTTTTATAATAAGGCATAAAAGCCTGAAGTGAAGTAGATAATTAGGGCTTTTTCCTATCTTTTGTTGTCTAATCCACCTGATAACAAAGAGAAGAGTAGGGTATGCTATGGTATCTACGCATCGATTATATCACTTTATGATCAAAACGTATAATTTTATGACTGTCGTTTAGAGAGGAAATGGGTCATAAATCTGCGAAAATTTAATGTAGGGGATTCTGGTTTAATTTTTGGAGCGCTTAGAGTGGACTGCCATTCATGTTAATACGTGAGGACTTTCAAGAATAATTCAAGAAAATGTAAACCTTAGCTTTTTTCTTTCAATAAGCTTTATCGAATAAATCATTTTAAAACTCAATTTTGTTTTGCAGGTGATTTGAAATAGTGTACGTGATAAAATACCAAATCTGCTTTCTTATTTGCTCGACCTTTTGAGGTTCTTATACGAACATGTTTTAACGACATATTAATTTCACAACTTTAATAACACACAACAACTTTTTGTACGTTAATTTCATTATACCTTCGAAAATAGCGTGTGGTAGTGTATTTATACCTATTGTCGTATATCGATTGTGTTCCGTTGCGATTTGACGTATCTTGAAAAATTTAACTTTACACCATAGCCAAAAAACAACTTCAAAAATATATCATTGATAAATTTATAACGACAGAAAGTTTAAATTTGGAACGTCTCGTTCCCATTTATGTGTTGTCTTTCTTTACTTTAAACCTATTATATATTTGACACAGTTAACTGGAATATGCTAGAGTTACTACTAGATAGATTGAGGAGATTTACGAGATAAGACAAAATCGATTTCTATCGTCGATATGATAGTCAGTTATTCATATAAAAATTTATACACTTGATATAACACCAAAATATTTTGTCGCCTTCTACAGGAGTGTACGAACAGTTCAACCTTTAAGAAAGAGCAGTTCCGAGCGTCGTCGTTTTGTTTGGTACTCCCTTTATGCTTGGAGTATCGCAGTGCTGCTCACTCTGACGATGTTTCTCTTAGACAAATATCCCGTCTCTTTTCGCCTCGATGCCAATATTGGCAATGGTGCCTGCTGGTTCGGATCACGTAAGTCCCTGCTTTATCTTTATCGCCGTTACGTGGTTTCGAAGTACTTTGTGAGATTAACTGTGATTCAGAGCAATGTTTTTACAATCTGTTCTAGAGAGGACTATTAATTATGATGTATACATCATTCATCTAAATTTAGTTTGGTGTTCGTACGTACACAATGTTCTGTAACGAAGTGATTTTCGTCTGGGAAATTGTTTTATTGGGATAACATGAGAATTTTTTATCGTGATTAATATGGATAGTTTTAAATTAACAATTCTGTCAAAAGGTTCTGATTCAATCGTAAAAGTTATATTCGACACATAATTGACTTGCTACAAAAACTTATATGATTGAATACGAATGCAATAGACAAGAGCATCTGGTTCTTTTTTTTTTCTTTAAGAAAGAACGAGAGTAGGAAGTCAGGCATTGATGGTAATCAACAAAATTTCTCATTTATCACCAAGTGATGGAATATATACGCTGAAACATTATAATTAAATCCGGAATGCCGTAATTCCTGCTCATTACTGCTTTACCGTATAATAAACGACAATACTTTGCCAGACTACGTATTTTTTTTACAATAAAAACAGTATTATTGTTTTAAAACCGGTTAATCGTTCTAATGAACCGTCTGGCACAGTTGATAAGCTATTAGCATTTTTGAACTATCTGTATGTATGAATTATCTGTCCAATTGTTCCGGCTCTGGGCGTTTGTCCTTGTTAGTAGTTTTATTTAGGCACGTAAAACGCCCTTATAACACAACATATGTAACATAAAATATTTAGTTTGTCTGTGGCTAGCGTTTTAAGGATGTAAATAAATAAATAAAATAATCGCAACTCTAGCAGCTAAAAAAATATTTTTATGGTCAAGTTTTAATTTATTGCCTTATTATTTTAGTTCAAAATGTCGAGTCAGATTATCCTCATTACATATTCTTTGTAATACCAATGGGCGTGGTGACGGGCACCAATTTCGTCTTATGGGTGCTAACGGCTCGGCATTGTGCTCGTGTCAAGTCCGAAGTGCACCGATTACAGGCTGGTTCCGTTGGTGACCGTGCTAAACGACGTTTTCGCGTCGACAGAGCGAAGTGAGTAAAATTTTTGCATACTGGTTTTTTATAGTGGAACAGCGCGGTTATTTTAATATAAATAAACTTTATTGCGCGTATAGTTAACACGCGTGGGTCACGCGTAAAAATACGTCGAACTCATGATATATAACGTTGTAAAATGTTTTAAAATACTACGCTATTTAAATATGTTAATGAATAGATGTTTATATACATAATAATATTTGGTAAAAAAGAGTCTGTTTAACATGATATTAAATTAGAACATTTCTCTCTAACAGATACGTTTTAACTGGAAAACTGTGGGTGGTGATGGGTGCTGGCTGGGTGTCAGAGCTGCTTTCCACCTTGGTGACACAGCCTCTGTGGCTTTGGACTACAGTCGATTTACTTAACGAGCTCCAGGGCGTGTTCATTTTCCTGATTCTAGTGGCCAAGCCAAAACTCTACTACTTGATTAGAAAACGATTGGGTGAGACACCTACTTATTTAATTCATATGTTTTTTAAGATACCGTTCTGTTTATTAATATTTATCTATTTGAAAGTATAATCACACACACACACACACATATATATATATATATA
>DWHO01002858.1:0-12728 GCA_018247575.1 Eurytides lysithous rurik
TACTTCCACTACGCCAATTTTCTGTGAGGTCGTGGTACTTATCTGGTTCGAGCCGGTCCATTTTTTTAGGAGATATAGTGAGGTGACGAGCTAGTCGTGCACCGAATAGTAGACGATATGATGGCCCATTACAAACCGCCACACGGCACTGCATGGCTCTACGCTGTACCTGCTGATATAAGATGGTACAATATCTATACCTAAAAATCGCTCTGGCAACATTACCGGCTTCGTTGGCACCCAGTAATGTGCATGCTAAATGCCCGTGAAGCTTAAATGGTCCTTAGGAGTGAAGGCGAAAAACTCAACATCTTTAGAGGTTGTAGTCCGTCTCTTAAAGATTATAGCATAAGCAGATGTACTAAGTTTTCGGTTTATTTACTATGTTAAAGATGTTATTATTCGCAGGCTAGATCAGGCAACTTTAAAAGAAAGTACATAGAAATTTTAAAGGGTTCACAGTTACTGGCTATATTGTCCTGGTGATATTATGTACACGTATAAAGAAAACCTTACCATTTTTGTTTTAAAATAACTAAATTACAACAAAAAGAAATTGTTCGTTCTTGTGGTTGAAAGAAATGTGAAAGAGTCATGTCATTTTATTTTTGCGTTCCGTCAATGTATGAGTTAGTCTGTGAACTATTTCATTTTATTTTCTAAACAACTAGGCGTTACTCGCGACTCCGGGAAAACCAAGCATATCATCTTTTTCGATAACACCATAAAAGATAAATGGGCTGATTATTAAAGTCATTCAGCGCGAGCTATTGTTGAACAGTGACCTCCAATGACCAAAATTTGATATCCGTTTTTCGCTCTAATCGATACAAAAGATCGGTCTTGCCATTATGTTTCACACAACGGCCATATGCGACACAAAAGCTAACCAGCGCAGCATTTATGTAATTGAACAATGTACACGTAACCAATTTTCATTGCCCTATTGTTCAAAGTTCCGATCATTTAAAATTTAATCCCCGTACGGACATTTTGTAAGCCGGATTAAAATCGGAATCTGTTGTGTTCGCGAGGTGCCATTTTCGAAATTTTCCACGTTAATGTGATGAGCGAAATGCGTTGCTTCATTTCACGGTTGATGACACCATTCATAATATACCATGACCGCAAGCAAATAATGATATTTAAACACTAGCCTTTTGATAGTTTTGAAATGTTGAGAAATAAAAAAATGCAGCAAAGGACGATTTCTTTCTGACAATAACTGCCACCTATTGGAATTATGCTCAGGCTAATCTTTAACATTAATGAATATATTTATTGGCGACTTCAAAATGTGCAACAATATTACAATAACCCAATGACAATTAAGACCTTTATCCTCTTAACCAGTAGTTAAGAGGATAAAGGTTCTTTGGTAGGCAAAAATTTGCAACTGATTTTTTTTGCGGTATGTTGTGCTATTATCGGATGACTTTCTGGCTTATAAAGTAGGGACAAACTACTCCCATAGAAGAAGAATCATCAGAATCCATTAATATTGGAGGAGCTACCGCTTCACAAGCCAAATAAATTAAAGCCGATTGATAAACTCCTCGTGTTTTGAAATCTCTTGAAAAGAATTCCAGTTGAGAATGTTGTCACGTATCAGATCAGCAACCGAGTTCATACACCTTAATTCGTCTATACAATAGAATAAATGTGTACATGAAATGAAAGATTCCAAAAGGTGATATTTGGGGCGTCTTTATTTATGCAATCGATATTAATTGTTTGATGATATACGGAAATATACGGTATCATGCAGAGTCCTCACTAGCGTCGCTAAAAACCTTCATAGAGTCCACGCCCACGTATAAATCGAAGTAAATGTCATAGTTCATTTCTCACTTGTGTGCACTTGAAGTATAAAATTGAATTTAAGTATAGAAAAAATTGGAAAGCGTTTTAGCTTTTAACTTTATCGAAAGGCGTAAAGATCGGTAAGTATTATTTGGGAAAACAGAGTCATTGGTTAAATTTTAAAATACTTGTAACTATAAATATTGTGTTTTACCTCCATTCACTTAATTTGTCTCCAAGAACAGTAAGTACTACTATAGTTCAATTTCCGTTAATTGAATTTATCAGCAAGCTTTATCACCTATACGTCACTATTTAGACTCTGTGAAATTTAAATTTTGTTTTAAGAATTGTATGAAAATTGACATACAAACATGTTTTAACGAAATATGAACTAAATTCGCTTTAAAAAGCGAACCAACCAGAACTCTCAAACCAGAGAAAATAATTAATAATAATTAATTTTAATCAAGCTAAAACTAAACAATCGAACTCTGCAATATTAATTTATCTAGAGTTATTAAAACTCATACGTTTTCAATGTATAATTAGACTATATTATATGTCGATTCCATCGGTTTCTGCGTGTAGCAATATTTGGATTTAATGTAATTCAAATCCTCATTTCTTTATTAACAGTTGTTTAGCTTGGACATCGATGTCCTAGCAATCCTAGAATGCGATATGCATTAATAATTATCTCTACTTCTGAATTGTACTGCCTCAAGGTGAAATTCCTTTTGCCTATACGCATTTAATCCGTCTCAATGGTGTCGTTTGTTAAATTTAATATCTCGTCTTTTTCGGACGCTGCTGCATTTTTAGACTAAAACGCTCACATTTGGAATCTGTTACTTTTAAATTCGCCGCACTTTCGTATATTAAAATGACTACAACTGACGTTAGCGCGACTGTTACACTATACGTTACTGCTTTGACTGTACGCATATGCTTTTTATAACGTTTCAATTTAATTTTATTAAATTCAACGCCTAAGTAATCAAAACTAGGTTGATCTTGTCAGAAAATTATTAAAATAGACAAGATTTTAGTAATTTTAAGTATTGAAATCTATATATAATCGGTTTTCCACCACTCCTAATACTGTATTCTAACTAACTAATGTGAAAAATTTTACTAAAATGTAATCATTCTTAACTCCAATCCTTTACCTATTTATGTAAAAAATTATTAATTTTTTACATAAATCAACAACAGGTTGGCAAGGCATCAAAAATATTTACTGTCATAAATCCATTAGTATAATGTCAGCATTTCCTTTGTAACAAATGCCGACGGCAGACTGGCGGAAGAGTTTTTCTTTTTCAGAAAAAAATATAGTATTTCCTCGCTTACTAGTACTTATTACTAATTAAGAATACCGTCAAATGCGTACTAAATAATATTGACGTGCTAAGAAGGTTAGGAGCAGTTAAGTTTTATATTAATTTCGGTTTATATAATAAATATAAATAGGTACATTTTAATATAAATAGGAGAGATTATAATCTGTGGCCAACTCTTGCCACGACTGTTTCACCCACGCCTTTACTATTATGGACACGCAAGGGTGTAAGCTGGTGATATTAAAATAATGAAATATGTAAGCTGCGACCCGCGCAGGCTTATCAGAAGGCAATTTCACTATTGCCTTATTTCTCTATATCTTTAAATTATAAATGAGCCTCATGTGTTTATTTCAACTAATACTACGATTACCGATTTATTCACCACGAATGTTATTTTAAGTGTAATATGTATGTGGTAAAAACATATTATTAAGAATCAATACATGACGTGAGTGAAACCTTAATTACAATCCTTAAGAAAATGAAGTCGTTCGTCGCCGCTTCATCCTTAAGAAGACAAATCGTACGATAGCTTGGAATGACACCTGCTCATGACTCTGCGCTGTGCTCGTTACCTAGAGATGTGATAGGTCTAGCACTATGCTAGTAATTACTCTGGCAACATTTTCCATCAAACCGAAACACAGTAATAGTTACACTTATTGCTTGACGGTACAATAACTAGCAATGCAGTTGAACGCAGTAAAAAAGCCCTGCTTGTATTCTTCTAAGATCTTTTGATACGAAACGTCAATTATATGTTTTAAACTTTAAAGTATTTTATTTTTATTTTTTATAGTTTAGCTTGTTTATAAATCGCTATGATTTGAAATTTAAAACAAATTGTCAAATGCAATTTTTAAAGCGATCATTTAGAATTTCAGTGAAAAGAACAGTGTGATAACTATATAAACATGTGATAATAATTCAGAGTTTTTTAATCGAATTTGAAAAAAATGTCTTCGGTTTCTTTAATATGCAAATTTTGAAAAAAGACAATTTCTTGACGAATTAAGTAAGGATTTATTAGTTTCAGAAATGTTATCTTCTTCTAAGCCTCCGTGAACAGTTTTTTCGTTCTTTTTCTTGAATGTTGCGAAAGAAAGGTGGTTTTCGCGAATTAAAACAAAGGCCTGGCGCAGTTATATCGGTATTTAACAATTCCCTTTTGCAGACGGTGAATAATAAAACACATAGGGGACAAAGGCCACGACGAAACATTTCAGAACAATAGACAACCTGGCCCTAACCTCAATTCTGCCAAAGAAATGCCAACGGGTAACAGAAACTATTGTCCGAGACTAAATTATCTTTTGTTAATATGATTTAACGTATAATATAACTTTAGTTAATACAATGAACATTTAACACATTTTTGAGAATTTGTTAAGAAAAAAATTAATGTTCTTAAACAACTTATTTTTAATTATTTCTTTTTTTTCATTTCTCATTGATACATGTGATATAGTACGAAACCAATACCATTACATTTTGTCTATAAATCATGAACATGTGTAATATATAAGAGGAATAATTATTTAAAGAAAATACAAATGTGTACTGTTTTTAGAATCGAAAAATTGGAACGAAGCTACTATGATGGAAAGAAACTTTTTCACCAATATATTCTTAGTTAAAAATGGTTAAAAGCGTTTTTTAATAAAGTACAGTTACAGTTATTCTTATTTGCAATCAACTTTTATATATTCTTTTTCTTCTATTGACTGACAATGTTTTTATAAATAATGATTTCATCATTCTCAACCAAAGAGAAGATTCTTATAACATTTTCACATATCAATCGTTGATATTTAAAGGGAGGTAAGTAAATTCAGTTTTATCCAAGATGATAGAAGAAAGAAAGAGTAGTGATGTATTATAGTTTTATCGGTCGTGTAGGCGAGCTTTCAATGCAGTGCTGTCAACATATTACGTCATACCTGCAATACATAAAAAGCATTAACGTTTTAAAGTTGCGAAAGACTGATTTCATTGGGATCGTCAAGTCGCTTTTGAAGTTATAGCCATTAAAATTGACTCTGAAACATTGAAATTGACTCGAAATGATATCGTGCAGTTCTTGTGGACTAAGAGGCTAAATCTTTAATAATGGGTGATTATTTACAGAGATAGTATAATTTTTATGGACTAAGAGGCAAACAAAAAGCGGCTCACCAGTTGGTGAGGGATTACCGCTACTCACGGACATTCACAACTTCGAAAGACTTGCAAATGTTGGCCATTTAAGGTAATAGGCTTCGTCCTTGAAGGACCCTAAGTCGTATTAAACTAGATTTATTTTTTGTAACGTGCGAAATTTAATCTTATAGTCTTGTTAATGAGATAACGATAAACAGAAGAACGACTTTAGTGTTATTTAAGCGCTGGTCAAAATTTCTGAGTAGAGTCTTGAATGAATAAGACGCTGATTTCCATTAGAATGTAATTGCGTCTTCGGTATTTATAGGACGTTGCGTGTGTCGATTGCAAATGCGATTACGCATTAAAATACCGTCCGCTCGACCGGAGACCTTTTTCAGGCCTAGATCTCTTTTAATTTAGCATCGGGAACGCCGGGAAGGTTTGATGGGATTGCCTTATTTCCATATTCCCTTCGTTCTTATTCATAGCAAGCAAATCTAGAACGCCCCCTCAGAATTACTTGATATGAATATTCAGAAACCCATTCGCCGCCGTCTGCAAATTGAAAATTACGACAAGATTCAAATAAATGGTTAGGCAAATCGTAAAAAGACCCTTTGAACTATCTTAAATTCGTTATATATCATATGCTCTATTTTGACGCATCCCTTAAAATCGACAAAAAGTTATTAGTGGCGAATACGTATGATCTTTATTGACTATCAATTTGAAAGAAATAGGACAAAAAATTCAAAAAAGTCATCGAAAGTTATGACGTCTAGAATCATGCGGCGACGGACGCACATATACAGCGAAGTTCCATCCTAAGTTAACACGTGTATTACGCAATCCGTATAAAATTGACCGTGTTCGTTAGAAAAAAAAAACAGAAGTTAACCGAGCGTGGCGTTTCGATGCGTGCGTCTAAAACAACTTTTATGGCATCCGCGCGACGACGTTTTCAGCCGGCGGAGGTGTTTAGCGCGCGCCGTGAAAAATATCGGCGTGCGTTCAATCGATTTTCGACTTAGCCGGCTGGGGATATGGTACTGATCGCCGTGACGGTCCAGCTGGAGGCGACTTACCTGGCTGGCGTGGAGGACGTCCAGGTATATGGTAAAAACACTTATCAGAAGCGCGGCGCGCGACATTGTTGCGGCCGCGGTGTTGCTCTGCTCCGAACGACCGATCTCGAGTGACGTCTACTCGGGACGCCGGGGAACTGCGTACTGATGTGGGGAGCCGCCGTACGCGTACCTAGCGGCGTATATATCGACCCTCCGGGAGTGAGAGGGACGGCTGCAGTTAGGCAAGTGTTAGAGCAAGAGGCCCGAGGGAGGGTAACGCATGCGTGGTGCGAAGTGCACACAGCGAACTGCCCCTCCACGGATGAACAACGTACGCCACCTCCTACTGCCCACGTCTGGATTTCCCGATGGTGAGCCATCCTTGCTCCAAAGCGACGACGCTTACCCGTCTAAATTTACCTTAAAACCTACTAAAAAGTTACGCCATAAGTATTTAAAAACATCCAGAATAAAGCTCAATATTATGTACGTATGTAATATCCTTAAAATATTTGAATAAATAATATAGGATAGATAATAGATACATAGACAGAAAATCAAACAAAGAGGTATTTGAAGGGATAGACAGGCACATACCTCTATCCGTGTTACAATAAGTATTATAGATTTCAAAAACACAACAGATTAAACGAAAGTAGCACTTCTAATAATTAACAACAGTTAATAAATAAACTTGCTGTAAATAAACTGCGATAATTTCTAAAAAAAATAATTTTATTTTAAAGTTTTATATGTGATTTTGTAGAGTGAAAAAGATATGTTAACGTTAACTAGTTATTCAAAGTGTCCACCCTTAGTTTTAACGCACGCTTTCAAACGGTCGGGCCATTCGTCGATGGATACGATACGAACGGCTTCCATTGGAAACTTGGTCACTGCTGCCTCCAAAGATTTCTTGAGCGACTCAATATTTGGGTGACACTTAGAGCAGGCCATGTCCTCTAGCAAAGACCACAATTTATAGTCCAAAGGGTTTAAATCCGGACTAGCCGAAGGCCAATCTTCAGCCTTTATGAAGTCTGGAACATTTTGCTCAAGCCAAATTTGGGTAGTGCGCGCCTTATGACCCGGGGCTAAATCCTGTTGGAATGTCCACACTTCGTTTTTGAATAAGGTGTTGTTGAGAGATTTAACTACCGCTTTTAACACGGTATCTTGATACACTTTGGCTGAAGTTTTCACTCCTTTTTCACAAAAATGGAGTTTTGTAACCCCTTGGTAGGAGAAACCCCACCAAACCATGATGTATGCTGGATGATGGCCTCGCTGAACTTTGGCCACTACCTCGGAAACTTTTTTAGAGCTGTGTGCATCCACTCGATCATTTTGTTTGTTGTAGTGCTCCTCGATTGTAAAATTTTTTTCATCGGTAAAGAGAATTATTCTGTGTTTTTCGTCTGCGTATCGAAGTAACAGCTGTTTTGATCTTTCGACTCTCTTTTGTTTTAATGCCTGATTTAAGGTATGTCCTGTGTATCTCCGGTAAGCCCCTAGACCTATATCTTGTTTGATAATCCGAGAAAGTGTCCTCAGTGGGATTCTCATTTCTCTGGAAAGGATTTTCTGCTTCCTTATGGAATTTCGACGAATTCTGACCATAACTGCATTAGCTGCTTGGTTTGCTCGAATAGACCGCGGTTGGCCGGATCTCTCACGGTCATCAACAGACATGGTTTCAATGTACCTTTTGATGGTACGATACAGAAACATCCGGCTAATCCCTAGTTTTTTCAATTTATCAAAATTGTCGGCTAGCTCCTACCTTGTACAGTGAAATTACTGAATTCCTATTCTCTTTAGTGCCTTCCATTTTCAAAACCAATAATTTCTAAACAAAAAACATACAATAATGGCAGGAAAAAGTCTATTTTTATCGTAGAAGCTAATGTTTGAAATTCAAATTAATGTTTTTTTTAAATGAATGTAAACAGCCAGTAACAGGATTTATGGCTAGACTAGGTACATCTTATATAACGTTATATACGGCAACGACCACTTTATACTATAGAATAATGATTTCCAAGAAGCAACCACTTCAACCGATTGCAAGTGGTGAATAAAACCAAAGTGCGGCGCAAAAGTATGATTATTTACTAATTTACTAAATCGTGCTGATTGATTCATCCAGCAGAATTCTCACAGCTTTCCTAATGGTGGTTATTACTAGTCTTAAGAGAGTTTCTATTGTTTCCAGGCTGGGCCAGAGCGTGAAGCTTATGATAGCTGTAGCCATATTCTTCACGTACAGTCTGCAATTCTACGTGCCGATGGACATAATCTGGAAGAATGTTCGACACTGGTTCGGAGCCAAGAAGAATCTCGCCGAGTATAGCATCAGGATCGCTATCATCGTACTAACTTTATGCGTTGCGATTGCTATACCGAATCTGGGGCCGTTCATCTCCCTCGTTGGCGCCGTCTGCCTCTCGTTCCTTGGGCTTATTTTCCCTTCGCTCATAGAGGTCGTCGCTTTCTGGGACACACCTAACGGCCTTGGACGCTTCAACTGGGTCCTCTGGAAGAACATATTTTTAATTTGTTTTGGAATCCTCGGGTTTTTCACGGGTTCCTATGTCAGTATTATCGAAATAATCAATTCAAAGGAGTAAAACCAACTAGAAAGACTACTTTAGATTAAGTTATAAAAATAATATGAGAATATATAGGACATAAGATTTGATTTCACGTTGTTTTGTCTTTAATAATTTTTAAATTTAATATTATTTTTATATTACACATTTTAATGTTTATATCTAAATATATTTCAGCATTAACAATGCTCAAACATAATTATTTGAGATTAATATTCCTTACATCTGAGAATTGAATTATTTCGCAAATAACAGGTTGTGTTTTCCTTTTTTTTTATTTAGCTCCGAATCTCCGTAGCCATTTAGATTTAAGTACTTGTAGATAGTGTCTAACTTTATATACATGTGTGAGAATTTTTCTAGTGCATTATTGAAATGTGATACGATATTAGGGTTAATAAAAAGGCATCACTTTGTAATACTTTTTTAAGTAATGTGTTTTCCAAATTAAAATTGTTTGATCCCATTCCGAAAAGTAATAAAGTAATTCATTTCAATCATCAGGCGAATAGATCACGTATCAGCTATGCACTGTTTGTTGCTTAGTTTTTTTAATAAGTTGTAATTTGGGATTTAATTATACTAGAAGCATTGTGATTAAATGAAGGCATTTTTGTAACCAAAAAAAAACATAATTTTAAAGCAATTATCGCTTAGAAAATGAGTATTATTCAAACTACGGAATAGTTAATCACTAATTAAATTATATAAAGCATTTAAATAATCTGATAAACCATCACTTCAATTTGGTTGAGACATCACAGATTGGTTCTGTCGCTAACAAGCAAGTTACTTTAAATAACGTTACAGTAATTATTAAAAGAAAACGTTCTCACTTGTAACTGTCAAAACCAGATTTATATTCTATCCTCCGTATGTTATCGGTACAGATTTTTCTTCTGATATTTGAAAATAGATACTAGGTACTCATGGTTTTAGTATATTAGAAAAAACAAGGTTTCAAGTCGATAGACTCTAAATATTAAATAGTAGTTATAATAATTGTAACGTGTATCTACTTAAATTTTAAAAATAGTGTACTATTCGAGGTTTAACGACATAGATTTATTTATTATCATAAATAAATCTATGTGCTGGATAAAGTTAATGTTTTCTCATCGGACGTTGTTATTGCGTAATTCCGTTTCAGACTTCATCAGATGCAATTTATACTACAAAAGTAATACGGTCGAGTTTGTGAAAAAATGCTAATTTAAGACAATTTTGTGATGTTCCTTTTATATATTACAATTTTAGTACTAATTTAGTACTATTTTACTACATTAATATTATATGAATGTGATGGTGAAATTATTTCTTAACTATAATGCTTACATAATCTTGATGTAACAATTAATACTGCTTCAAATGATTCTTTTAGAGTTTGGGCATTTTTGCCTGGAATTTTTTAACAGTCATTCAATTATTAGTTTTATATATCTTTAATTTTGTAAACCTTTACAGTTATCGCTTTACTGACAAATTGGTTTACCTGCGTATTCGTTGATCATTTTAATTTAATTTGAGTGTCGACTCAAATATAACTACAATTGTTGTATCGTACGAGAACTGCCATTGTAACGGCCAATATATCCATTTAGAAATCTTTTTACTTTGTAACAAAAATATATCGGAGAAAAAAACACCGAATGGCTTTCGAAGACAGGTAAATTTACAGCGTCAATGCATATTTTCTCATTTGAAGAAAATCATTCCTATAAATTATATTATTAACTACGTATATATTTTAGAGAGTAGTGGTTGTTTTGTTACAGTATTAAAATAAATGAGATGTAAGGGTAACTCGGCTTTCATTTTCCCTATTCATCAATATTATTTTTTATCCGAAGTCAAACAAGAATAGTCGATAGAAGGAATCGCAGTGAAAATCAGTGGCGGTACTACCATACAAGTCCAAAAGCCCGGCTTGCCCTACTAAGGAGTAAAATTTATAAATCTCAATTAGCACATAAATCCCGCAACGCTCAAATTTAAAAATAAATTATTCGGGATGATGATGGTGTACCGCCACTGGTGAAAACCACCGGAAAAATGAAGATTTTAATACAATAAATATTCTACCACGAATGAGTTAGATGAAGGAGGAAAAACATTATTGCACTAAACCTCTCATCGGTCCTCTCACCCGTGCTCGCCAGCACGATCGATTGGGCCAGACCACCCTTTGCGGCCAACCAATTTCTTGGAAGAGTGAGGTCAAATGCCTTGGTGTCACTTTCGACGCCAAAATCTTTTTTAAAAATCACATCCAAACTCTAAACTGTTAGGAATTAAGCCGCTTACGTCTGCGGGTGTCTCTACTCCCTAACAAACCCAAGGAGGAAAATATCCTTAAGACACACGCTTTTATATTTTTACAAAGCCTGCGTCCGCCCCATCTTATCATACGCATGCCCATTCTTCGCACATATCCCCCAGTGTCACCTGAACCGCCTTCAGGTGATACAAAATAAGTTCATCCGCACTGCAACCGGTGCTGAGTAGTATCAATGCAACGTCGACCTGCACAGTGACTGCAGAGTTCCGACGTTACGTGAGCACGACGCGATCTATCAACTCGCTTCTTCGAAAAGTCTGAAAATCACCTAAATCCTCTGGTGGTAGCCAGCTCTATCATCCAGCTCCGCACGTGTCCGTATTGAAACATTGCCCGCGTAACGTCCTCCTCGACCCCGTCGAGGAAGGGGTCGATGGTTATCAGGACCCACCGCCTAGGGTCTCGTCTGCGCTCTCTACACCGACACACAATAGGGATCACAGTAACTCAACAAACACGGTAGGAAGAGTTCGCCTTCGAGCACGGCGAAACACTCACACCGCGCACAACAACTGTCCGTAGCCGACAATCCCCTAAGTAATTTAAAAAAAGTAAATTTAAAGTTTTGACATAACACACATATCCTCATGCGTGACCACGCAGGTCGTGGGGTCTATCCAATTCGTGGAAACTAGCATTTCCACGGATTAGGCGATCCAATGAAGCTTTACACACATAGGCTAAAAGCGTCAACGTTAGTTAAGATAAGATAAGTTATTGCACTTAGAAGATAATTAGGAACCAGAGTATTCAATGGTAACACCACGGTAAATCGCAGCACTATGGCATCAGAGCAAATTATTACAAAATCATAATTATTCTCGGAAGATTTATGTTTTTTTTTTACTTTATATAGAGTTTATCTTTTGCTGTTTGCCTATTTATTATTATTATATTGATAGTTAACGTTGTTAGTCCAACTATATAAACTAGTGAAAACTAGTGAACTACTACACGATCAAAAAAGTTAGATCTATCACAGATATAGAAACACCTCGCATAGTTTATTTTAGCTATTTCCATAGTATTATGTATTATGGAATGCTACTGTGAGGTAATATAGCTGCCATACATTCGATTTTCGTACTGAAGAAGAGAGCTATTCGTGCTATCTGTAAGATTAGAGCAAGAGTGTCAAAATTTAAGATTATATATATATAACATAGTGACTGTACTCTCAATAAGGTTATAAAAATGTTATTTACGTCCACAGAAACATTAATGATTTTCCTAGAAAGTGTAACGTGTAAACATAATTCTAGAAACAAAATGGAGTTTGTACTATCAAACATGTTTACGAGTCAGTAATTCTTTTTATGAGCAATGTACAAATAATAAACATTTTACGGTGGTAGAGCCACGCAGCTGTTCCCGCTGCTGAATGGGCCGGCTCGAACCGGATTAGTACCACGACCTC
>DWHO01002859.1:0-12726 GCA_018247575.1 Eurytides lysithous rurik
CCATGGGCGGTGGTGGTCACTTACCATCAGGTGAACCGCTTGCTCGTTTGTCAGCCTAATCCATAAAAAAAAAATGTCATATCCAGCAGTAAATTAATAAGGGATGATGATGATTGATACAAACTTATTGCTCTTATTTCTATACTCTCTAAGATTATTCACACTGGTACAACTTTTCCTTTAATGAATTGTTGTTAAAACTGCAAAATGTTTAACTATTAATTATTATTATTTTTTTTGTAACAGTGACTGATTAAACTAAATTTATACAATTAAACACATGAACGTAAACATAACATAGCTAGGTTCTTGTCATACTATTAGGTTGTCTGGAAAGTTCGTCCCAATTTTCGGTAGGTAGCGCGAGAGAACTGACTGATTATATCACGATTATTGAAAACAAATGACATATGTACATATTCTAAAAGTGATGGCTTCAGTCATATTTGGAAAAAAGTTTGGTTACGATTCGTTAATTTTTAACAGTTTTGTACGCCTTAGTTAAAAAAATCCTTATTTGAATTAATGTAACGGCGATAAGACAAGGTCAAGATTTAGGAAACAAAAAAAGTGAAGACCATAGTGCTTTCTCAATATGGAGTTGCTATGTTTATAGTTTATAATAATTTGAACCAAGCTAAAAATGCTTTGTCTGTACTGCGCTCACGTTGAAAAAAAGACTATCTTTACGCTTATTAATTTATTTAGATAAAATCAGCGTCATTATATTTTCAAATCCACTTAAATAGTATAATTTAAAAAATAACTACTACTGCCTTCAATGAAGCAAGCGATCCACCATACAATGTTAATAATAATAATCGACAAAAAAGCAAACTAAAACTGTCATCAATGTGCTACCAACCTCTTGTAGAATAGATCTCATATCTAAATAAAACATAACCATAACCTGGATAAAAACAATTACTTTCACTTAAGACCTATCTTCTCTGAGGTCTGACACATAACTTTGCTAACAATGCTTCTATTATCTTATCTAAAAAGGGACTGTTGACGGGATATAGGTAATTTCTAAATTGGGGATATAGGTAATCTCTAAGATTTTATTTAAAATAAGACGAATTTTCAATAATTCATATATATTTATGTTCATATAATATATATAATTACATTTATCAAACAGCATAGTAACTGTCAAATGTCACTGTCAAGTGTTTTAAGGTTATATTGCTATAAACGGAAACATTACTGGGACAAGTATTGCACAATTATAAAAAAATATATTGATTGTTAGACTTTCACAGTGCTGGTGTATAGTGATAAATATTTTTATGTTGTTTAATATAATATATAAAAAATCAAATAATGGCGTCCAAGGTAGAGGTTGTAAAACCAAAACCTGTAAGGATTTATGAAATGGATGACTTTGAAAGACTATTGAGGGGTATAAAAGTAGCAGCATGTATGATAACTGAGTCACATCAAGTTGGTATGTATAACTTTGGTTGATAAACAAGAAAAAAACTAGATTACTGTTGTCATAATAAAATGTTAATGATATTTCGGTAGTAACATTATAAACAGATACTAGGAAATTATTTTATAAGGTATTGTTTATATATGTTGAAGATTACATTATGGAGAATACTTTTGAAGTATTTAAAAATGTTCTATTTTTATACCATTAAAATTATTGTACTTTTACTAAATGTTATGCAAATAGTCCACAGCTTTGTGAATGGTTTTATGAGTATTTAAAAATTGAATTTTGAAATACCAATTTAATTTCAATTAAAAATAATATTACTTGTAGCAATTATATAACAATTATTGTAAATGCTGTATTGTATTAGTGTCCTATGTCTTTTTTCTTTAAATATATTAATGTATTCACTTTATTATTTTTATCAGTATAATGTATATCATCCTTTAAAGAAGTATTATAATGTTGTTGATATGTTTAAATTTTTCTTCAAATTCTTTTAATTATATTTAATACAAAAAACACAATATGATTTGTTATATATATTTGTATTATACTAGGAGTTATCCATTCCTTTACTTGCTTTATTTTATTTAAGGATAATTTTCCTGTTAAATAAAAAATAAAGTTGAAATTGTTTCTTATGTCCTTATTAATTTATTGCATGAAGCTTGATAACTTTTGATGCTATAACAGTGGATGAAGCAAGTGTTTTAAAGCGTCTTAGTGCTTTAACTATCGGTGGTCCATCGGATGGCAATTGTTGTTCCTGTTGTGGAGTTGGACCATTCCAGACTAGAGCACAACAAACTAGTCACTATAAGCACCACTGGCATACACATAACTTAAAGAGAAAACTCTTTGGGAAACCACCACTAAGTTTAGGTCAATTTAACTCTCGGCAAGGTATGTAAATTTTAATTTTATATACATCATATTTTTTTCTTGTTGCTCATGTTTACCTATTTTTTGTTATTTATTTGAATAAGATTGAGACCACTGATCAGCTTATAAAAATAATATCATCATTATATTTGTTTCACCATCACTTTCAACCATACTCTATGTATAAAATTTGGACAAAAAATCATTTACATGTACTGTATTTTGGTTTTTTTTTAACTGGTTTAAATTGATGGCAAATATGGGATAAAAATTTTGACACTAGTTTTTTTTTCATATTTCATATCACTGTCAAAAATTAATCTTTCTTGTACAGATGATAACTCAAGTGTTTCTGGTAGTGACTCTGAAGGGGACGATGGTGGTATCAAACCATCAAGTGATCTGTTTGCCGCCGCTACCAGACATTGCAAAGCATTTTTTACAAATCGTTATGGGCAGGTGTTCTGTATCTACAGGTGTATATTGCACCATAAAAAGGTATTTCATTAAAGTTTTTTGGGATGCTTTTTTGCAATGCTAGGTAAAATATTTTATAATATGCTATTAAGATATATTACTCAATTATCTCACCATCATCCAGGGTATTTTTTTTTTCCTTTTTTTTATAATTTCAAAAATGTTTAAATTTTTAAAATAGTGTTGTTTCAAGTTCTGAAACTCTTTTACAGATACTTAAACTGCAAAGTATTTTACATATAGTAATAAATGAATGTATATATTTAAAATAAAGAAATATTTAGTGATGGTTTTTGTTTTGTAAAAAATTTAATTCTTACATAAAACATGGTATAACGGTGGTGGCAACACGCAGCTCCCGTTGCTGCTGAATGGGCAAGCTCGAATTTGGTAAGTACCACAACCTCACAGAAAATCTGCCTGAACTGGAAGTGTTTGGGCTTCCGCGTTTCATGTGTGATGTGTAGCCAAGTGTTGTGGCCGGTGGCCTCTCTTTCCCCCTCTATCACCTTTCCTAAAAATTCCCATCTCAAAGGTCACCAAGGCTTTACGCAACATCAATCCTTTGTTGCGTATGTCCTTGGGTAGGAGTCATCGCCATCAAAAAGCCGCTTGCTCGTTTGCAACCGCCTATTCCATAAATAAAGCAATTCTTTATAAAGGAATTCTTTAACATCGCACACATGTGACGAAATGCAATGGTCCAGAGGTGCTCAACTTTATTTTTTAACAATGCAACTTGGAGGGAAAACAATAA
Source organism: Eurytides lysithous rurik (assembly GCA_018247575.1). NCBI lineage: Eukaryota > Metazoa > Arthropoda > Insecta > Lepidoptera > Papilionidae > Eurytides > Eurytides lysithous. The sequence continues at coordinate 3,564 of DWHO01002859.1, forward strand.
TTCAATAACGTAACTCAATTTTATAATTGCTGTTACAAATTATCTAATCGCGCGCTATCTGTGTGTAATTTAGCTACCAAATGTAAAAAGCCATAGAATTAAAAAAAATATTTCGCGTCTACAAGTCAAGACAAATACTGATGATGATGTCATGGGAATTTATGGAACAAACATTTAAAATGAACAGGAAGAACTATCTACTGATGGCGATGGCCAAGCTTGGGTCGAGCGTTGTCAGCGCCTCACCATCCCTGGTTACCAGCGGTGGGCGATCCTTATGGTGTCCGGTGGGCACTTCGCCGGTGCTATTTTCTCTGGTGGCGTCCCGGTTGTGCACAAAACCCACCGTTCTTACGTGACCCGCCGTGGTCAGGGACAGGCGCAGGTTAATCGGGACCAACACGGCAATGCCCCGAGATCAGCGGGAGCCAGCCTCAGGAGGTATAATCAGGCGCAGTTTCTGCAGGTACATCGAAGAAACATTTTCAATGCAGACTTACAGGTGTACTCTGTTCCAAACCTTTTTAAAACAAGTGACAACTTTCAGCATGTGCAAGACATTGTCGCGAGCTGGACGGAGGATTTGGTAGGTTGTGCGTTGGTCCTTTATCGGGCGGTTGGCTCGATGAACCAGGCTGCTCTGTTTGGGAAAAACTCTCCCCTGAATAGGGACGACGTTCGAGTTAGAGCGCTACCTTTCCCAACTAAAAAGCCAACGTTTAAGGAGATAAGGCGAGTGCATGAGACCCTGGCGAATGTGGAAGTGTATGGTAAGGCTATAAGTTTTTGCAATGCGTTGTGATTTTCTTTTTGATTCAGTATTTGGAATTTCGTCTTACAACAGGTACAATGGAGCTCTTCCAAAAGGCGCTGATCGCATCAACTGATAAACCTGCCTCTAAATCGGGCTCCGATTCAACAGTAGAGCGAAGCAAGAAAGTTCAAAAGACCCCAAGCAAGCCAATAGACAGAGCTAAATCCAGGTACCTAATGAACATAAACAGCAATAACGCATTAAACTCTTTTATTTAGTTAACATAGAGATTGTCATTAATCATTTATGAAGTATGCATTTAAATTTAGCTGATCGATCGTAACTGATTTGTTCTGATCGTAACTGCTTGAAAGGTCGGAATGTAAAATTTAATACGTAAAAATACAATTTACGTTTGAATGTATGAAATTGTTAGTATGCGTCTTATCTGTTGGTTGAGCTTTTTTTAAATTAATAATATGAAAAGTATTGAACTTTCAATGCGCGTGCTTTATTAGGGAACGCACCCCGCGCGAATTACCCACTCAGTTGGTTTCGAGCGAGGACGAGGGACCGTGTTTCATCGATTCGGAAACCCCAGTGGGCTGGATCAAGACACTTTCCGAGCAGAGCTCTCGGGGACTTATAACAAATTCAAGGAAGGACCTCATTAATGACACGGCTATCACTAGCTGTCGGAGCTCGGATAGCGAGCAGGACCTTACCAAACCGAACACAGAACAGAACATAGGAAAACGAAAGAAGAAGAAGAAACAAGAGGAGAACAAACCAGTGAAAGAAGTGAAAAAGGTTCCGCTGAAAATATCTGCTAATATAAAAAAGGCGAGTACAACTTAAGAATGTTAACAATTCTAAAGACTGTGTCAGATATTAAATTAAACTAATTTTCCATGACCTCAACACAATGTTAAAATCTTACGAGTCATATAACCCCAAGAAAAATTAGATAGCTAAAATTTGACGGTAGCCTAGATCACTTGGACATCCAATATTTCAGTGTCCTATTTTACCTATCCTATTTGCAAGTATTTGAAACGTCCGTAATGTAAATCAACAAGCGATAAGACATTATACATAAACTAGATTTATCAAAACCTTTGAAGCAAAAACACGCGCGTGCTCTTCATGCTAAACCAGGGATTTAACAAGAATATCTAAATGACGGAGTCCAAAACTTTGTCGACAATTTATACTCAATTTGTTTGAAAAATCGAATATATATATATATAGGCTCTTCTCCTTAAGATGTTCCAATCGGCCAGCTTGGTGTTACTGATGGACTGTCTTGTTGAAAATTCGAGTATGATGCAACTCTATATGTGGTATACCCTAAACTTCACCTGTTAACTTAGACTAGTAAATCCCAAGGAGGGTTGATGTCGGGCAGGCGGCCGGTCGTAAAACACATAGCCAAATATCAACACAACATGAATAAAAATACATGTTGTGACCCCACCTAGTGGAATAAGGGCAATAGAAAGAAGATATATATATATAATATATACATGTAAAAGGTTAATAAACGTTATTATCTTACTATTACTCCATCTCCATCAAATTTTACTTGAAATTTAGATGTGGAACGCGATAGCGAGCAACGATTTCCAATCGCTCGAGACAATTATCGAAGGCTGGGAAGGGGACGATTTGGAATCGGCTTGCAACACCCAAGATCCGTCCGATGGCAACACCGCTTTGCACAAAGCCGCGATCGCAGCCAAACCGGAAATGGTCACGTGAGTTTACCTTACACGTTATTTGAAACATTATTTATGCAATTTCGCAGTTGCGATAAGTTTCCACAAGTGTGTTATGTGTTATATATTTCAAAAAATATATATGTTAAAAAAGTGGGTTACAGTTCCGCTTAGTTTCATTCGCCCGTTGTTCTCAACACTGAGGCACTTTTCTTCCCATCAGGTAATAGAATCATTACACGTCAAAAGGTGATTATAATACAATTTTGAAAAAAAAAATGACTTTCGCTATGTGCTGTGGGAGCATCCATGACGGAATAAATTGTAGGATACGCCATTAACCATCAATTGAGAATAGCTGTCATCTTTCTTTTAGGTTCTTATCTTGAAACAAAGCTTTCAAAAATGAGTTTGCCTTATGCTTTGACGTCAAAGTTTTAGGACGTTGGCATTATAATACGACTCCTTTATCGAGGTCATCTGAAGTAGTATCACTGTACTGCCAATTATATATACTACTGCCAAGCAGTATGCTTACAGCATTATTATTTTTCGGTTTCAAGAGCAAATTACCGGATTCCAGCGTAATTACCGGATACTAATAATAATGTGTGAGTGAATAGTGTGTCTATCATAAACGTATATGGTCGTTGTCAAACCAACATCTGCTATATGCACTTAAAAATGGTAAGTTGTAGGAGATATCAACATATTGACTATTATGACTAGTTTACAAATAAATGATTACATTTGAATAGCTAAAAATGATATAAAATAACTTATAACATATATAACTTTAATTTTCGCTAGTATTCAGAAATCTTCTTCGTATATTTATATTTGTATATTTGTACAGAACGACGTGTTTAGGCAATATCTCAATTTTACACTTTTACTAAGAACAGATATTGCTTTGACGATGACGATATAACATTTTAAATCTCCGAGTATCAAGCGCATTCTATCTCCTAAAAAGAAAAATCATCCTTTATTTCAATGTATGGCGGTGAGTCGAATATAGTGTTATTGCAGGCAAATTTTGACTGTTGGAGGCGACCCTTGCGTTAAAAACCACCTTCTGCAAACACCCTACGCTGCTTCACCTCATCACGACACCAGGATTGCGTTCCGACTATTTCAAGCAAAGTTTCCTGATAAATATAACTATAACAAGGTAAAGATTAAAAACCTCATTAGTTCTATACAACACCTAAAGTATTCTTTAAGGATAGACCTTTAGGTCTGCGTGTTTCCTTCCCCTTCACTAATTTTGTTATTTATATGATTAAAGTTATTTTTGTTGTCATGGAAATAAATTTGTTAACATTGAAAAGATCTCTGTCGTATATATATATATTTTTCGACAATATGCTACTAATATTTATTCTAAATCTAAAAGTCGCAAATACCGGGCCCCCTGACACCGGAGTTATTACAACAAGAGAAAGAGAAGAAAGCGCAACAGAAGAAGCTGAAGCGACAACGTGACAAGGAAAAGCAAATAGAGAAGATAAAGACCAATAAGTATTTACAGTTGACCGATGCAGAAAAGGTAAGTTGTTTGTAATCCGTTCCTATATTGTAAGAACTGTAAGGTCCTTCGAGGCCTTCGGGCTTACAGGAAACGGTGAAGCTTGGGTAGATATAACATGACCATTTATTGTTTCACCTTTGGATTTTATTATTGGAATTGGACTGGAACTCATCATTTACTAAACTGTGCACTTTTCTGATCACTACACTTTTGCTTTATCAAAGTGGTAGCAAAGCCACGCAGCTGCCCCCGCTGCTGAATGGACCGGATGAGTACCACGACGTCACAGAAAATCGGCGCAATGTGGAAGTGTTTTCGTTTCCGCGTTTCGTCCGGTGAGTTGGCCGGTGGCCCATCTCCCTCCCTCCCATTTCTCCCTTTTCCACTTCCCTTCCTGCCTCAACCTCCCTCTTTCCCCTCTCTTCGTGCTGCCCCTCCTGCATTGCTCTGCTTCCTCCCTTCCCGTTTCATCTCTCTTCCTCCCTTCCCGTTTCATCTCTCTTTCTCCCTCTCTCTTTCAAAATTCCACTCCTTAAAGGCTGGCAACGCATTTGCAAATTCTGTAATATTGCAAATGTCCATGGGTAGCCTTTTGCTCGTCATCAATCAACTATTCATCTTTTAAAGTTGAAATGATACGAACTTGTAGGTATATAATAATTTAGTTAATGCGTTCAGTGTCAACGAGTCATTGTATATGAGGCAACAATATGTTTTGTTGACATGCTTAGAGTACGCTTATTTAGAAGAAGAAAGTAGAGTATAATATCTGGCTAAGTAGGTAGAACTCTTTCGGAGTCCACCTGGGGAAAGTTATGCGTAGTGTGGTTCATCATGTAGATCATGCGAACCGCCTCCCCATCTCGTCACTTAATCATCAAGAAAACCAAAGGTACGAGTGCAAGTGTAAATAGTAGGCGTGCTGTGGAACTGTCTTACATAAATTTTACCACTCAAGCAACTAGCATTACCGTTGAGTAACGTTATAAAAACGTCACAAAACATATAAAGCCCGCTAACCCGCATTGATGTCGCATCCCTTTACTACTAAAGCGTCTGTACAAAAAAGACTACATAGAATATTTAATTATTTGTCCAGTTATTGGCGTATGTATGTAGATAATTTAAATACACACGTAAGAGGTAGTTCTGTCTTTCTTAATAGACTTCTCTTTAGGTGAGACGCGACGAGCCGCGCTGTTTCCTGTGCGGCGCACGTCTCCCCAAGCCGCCGTTCGAATACGACAAATTCAAGTTTTGCTCCATACGTTGCCTGCAGAACCATAGGAACGTCAGGCCGTTGCACAAGAGTGCATGACGAAGCGAAATGAAAGTTCTGTCTGTGAGGATAAAGTTCAGTTTTGTTCACCAATTGTGTGTTTGTCGTAAAATCAATGTGCACTTCGTGCGTATGCTTTTCGATTGTTAACATTAGAAATAGCTTTTAAAGTAAATTCGTGACCTCTGTAATGTGCCTTGGTCCTAAGGGTTATGTAAAATTGCTACCTCTTTTACACTGGTTACGGTATTGCTACAATAAATTTGTATCATATGCAATACGCCTGTTTTATGGTTTATTCAATAAAGCGTACCGCAAGGGTTGTTTTTGGGCCCATTATTATTCTAAATCAATAAGTTAATTGACATTAGGAAAACTAGTAGCTTTCATAGTATTAGTAAAATATTTCAAATGTTTAAACTATTTAAGAAATTTGATATACAAATTGCATACAGAAAATATCTATTTAAACGCAAAACAGTAATTAATTAAACTTTAGTTATTATTAGAAAAATCTAAATAAACCACAAATGCACTAATTTTGTGCATTATAAGGACTCTTAAGCTATTAAGCTAAAGCTCATTATTTTTAGATATTTATGATAGATACTTATATATTAATGCTAAAGAGCAGGGTTCGGCACCCAGTTGCCCGTAAAGCAGTACGGTAAAAATGCAAAAAATTGTTTTATCTAAAAAAAAATTGTGTTAATTAGACGAAATATGGCCTGCGCCAATATCCTTATAACATTTGTGGCCCGTGCCAACATTCTCATACCCTGCTTAAGAGAGCCAATCTTATATGGGGGTAAAAAAAAACTTGTCTCATAATTCTTAAATGTAGACGTATTTTCTGTCGGTTACATTGATTCAGGCGGTACTTTAAATATACAATGTGAACTAATCAATGATGATGGATGTAAAGCAAAAATAGAGTGTTTTAACACAGATAATATATTTAAACTTACTGGTGTTTTTATTTTTTTTTTATAAAATGTTTGTCAAATAAATAATCTTATATGGTCGTAAAAAAAACTTGTCTCATAATTATAAATCCGATGACCGTTTGACGCAGATGCTAAGCTATTGGCTCCGGCGTCGCTGGCAGTGGGTTCGATTCCCACCCGGGGCAAATATTTGTACGAACTACAGATATTTGTTTCGGATCTGGGTGTGTGTCCGCGTAAAATTGATGTATGTAAAATGCCTTTATAACACAAATATTTCTATCTTACAATAGGGGCCGCGTTTTTTTTTTAAAAAAGAAAATAATAAAAATAATAATTATATACTACTAATCAATGATGATGGATGTGAAGCAAAAATAAATGTGTGTTTTGACACTGATAATATATTTAAACTTATTGACGTTTGATTTTTTTTTATATATAAAATGTTCCTTAAATAAATAAAGTGTAAGTGAATTAAAAATAAGAAGAGACCCTTTTTAACAAAGCCCGTATTTTTTCATAGTTTTTCACGTAAAGAATTGTATAATGAGTGGACACCCTTTTGTACAGTCCACCAGTGGTGGGTATTTATAGGTACACTGTTTCCCATTTTGAAGTACAATATTCCCAGCGTTTACTGCGAAAACCTGGTGAATGCAATACATTTAGTTTTGAGATATTAAGTCTCAAAAGTTTCCACTTATTATGTTAAAATTTCAGTCGGTGCTACATACTTGAGTAGTGACAAGTTAGGAAATATACTGAAGATTATATTTTTGTATAGGATAAGTAAAAACGTTTGATACAAATTTTGCATCCTTAAAGGCATCTTGGAGCTTACTCTTATACAAAACTCCTCAATGGCCTTGCATAGTTTTACCGATCAAATATTGGCCAACTGGTTTCATTTATCTGTTTTTACCATGCATTAACATTTTTCGGTTTTACCAGTGTATAAAGCACAAAACAATAAGTATTTTCCGCAATAAACACTTTTAAAAGAAGATATTTTAAGCGACCTTTCGGGGACGGCTAGTCTGGCGACCAAAAATCCTTTGAAATAAGTCGTCCTTGTTTATTTTTTCTAATCCGTAAAAATATTATCACCTTTTTAATTGCATATTTATTTTACTATTATTTTCGTAATACATCGATTCTTCTAAAAGCAGCTCTAGTGAGCTGTCTCTTAATTTTATTGAAATGGGCGGCTGAATGGGTTTTGAAAATGAAATATAATTTTGATGTCGTCAACTAGGTATAGTTGCGATGTTCGTTCCGTACGAGTATTGTTTCTAAGATGATTACAACAATTGAACTGCCATTTGATACAGAGAACTATAATAAAGATACTGTTTTTTTTTCACTCTGTGTTTTATTTACCTGTCATTAAATTCTTTAACTACTACATGCTAAACTAAATGCAGCATCGGCTACAAGTGTAAGGTAATTAAACCTCAATGCCGCAAAACATAAGTAAAAACTAGAAGGGAAAGGGTGTCAGCCATTTGTTTTAGTGCATTATGGATATAGAACAAATTAAAAAATGGTGGAATGATATAAATACAGAATTTTAATGGAAAAATGATTACGATAATACACTTCCATTAAAATTCTGTTTTTATTTTTATATATGGAATATACTTTTAGTATACTTAGATAAAAAAATCTAGAAACAAACAAATTAGAGTATACGAAATAGTATTAACATATGTCCATATTCACAATTTAACATAAATTAGTTTTTGTTTTTACGCACCACTTTTAAAAAACAACGATACTGTGTTGTGTGTTATAATTGTATTTTTTGTACCATAACAGCCTCCCGTCCGTACGTCGGGACTACTGACACAGTTAGTGTTTACGTAAAATGTAGGATAGCATTAGCGACTTACGCTATGCCACGTTCACGTACCGAAGTTTCCAGTCGTAATTCTGACGCCTTTGGTTCCGGTGGGGTCGGATTATGCCACTAATAAAAACTCACTTTCCAATTAACCCTGACAAGTTTATGTGAATAATAAATAATAATAGAAAACGTTGTGTTGATAAAACAAGTGAGTTATGTGTTCTCATTAAAAAAAAAACTCAAAATTTGGCGCCATAAACTGATATAAAATTTTCTTTTTTTTTTTTAGTACCATATTCTTAACGTTTAGTGTATCGAGATCATAGAGCCTCTGTCATCATGCGAGCTTGTAGAAATATTTTTCGGATAATATTTCTATACTTAGCTGTTATTGAAGTCGGTAAGTGCTAACAAAATTTTGGTATTTGAGTTTCAGAAATATTGTTTTTGCTTACAAAATTTAATATGTATTCCGAAATTTAGACAGGAAATATTTAACATTTATAAAATTTAAAACGTATTTATTTTTTTCAATGTAATCATATCACAAGTTTAGTAAAACTAATTAATTAAATTTATTATAACACAAATAGATAATAGAATTTAATTCAGTAAGCTTACTTTTTCTGAGCGAGGATTAATGTTGGTAATGCAATAAGCTTGAAATAATTAGTCTCGAAACATGATGTACATATAGAAGGTTTAATCGTTATTGTATGTTTATAACACAATCTGCTTGTATTATTACAACGTATTTTGCATATTACCATGATGATTAAATGTTAATATTAAAAGTAAACATTGTAACGGATATTTTTTATACGAAATAAACTGAAAGAAGAAAAACTTATTATATTTTTTCAATGATATGTCTGCTTCGTAGACCTAAATAATTCCAGGTGACACCTCATTGAAATTTTTAATAACGTCCATACTCTTTTAAAGTAATGACTGATGAAGAATCTTTTTTTTTGCCTCCCTTTATAAAAATTAATTTAAGCAAACAGTTAACGGTGGTAGAGCCACGCAGCTGTTCCCGCTGCTGAATGGGCCGGCTCGAACCGGATTAGTACCACGACCTC
>DWHO01002860.1:0-12725 GCA_018247575.1 Eurytides lysithous rurik
GGCCACCGGCCACCTCACTCACCGGGCGAAATGCGGACGCAAAAACACTACCACTTCACGCCGATTATCTGTGAAGACGTACGTAGGTACTCATCCGGTTCGAGCCGGCATTGAGCAACGGGAGTAGCTTAGTAGCGGGCTCTACCACCGAAAAAGTGTGTCTAGTATTAAAAGATGTTATATCTATTATAAAATTCTATGTTGTTAAGAAAATTGTTAATTATGAAAGGAATAAAAATTGGATCATTTGTATTTATAGAAATGAAGAGGCCCGGTTTTTATTGCATCGAGACGAAATAAGTCCAAATGACGTATGTAATGTTCCATAAAACAGAGGACAGAGTTTTGACGCCTACACTACCATTAATCTGTTTAATAAACTATGTAAGAACCGATTTACTACTCCTTTCTATATAATTCTGTTTATATCGTTTATAATAATAGTATCACAGATGAACTAACTTTGCATAAAATCTGGTTTAAAAGACTTACACACGTTATAAATATGATGACATCTAATTTAACCGAGATGTTCGGTTTTAAATTAAGAAAACTTATTCAAATATATTTATACTCTATTTACATCAATATTATTTTTAAGTTTAGAAATGTGCATTTTAGCTTAAAGAAAAAGTTTTTAATGTTTTTACATTTAAAAAAAATAAATAAGACAATTATTTAAAAACGTAAAAAAATTAACTTCATAGTAAATCTGAAGACTTGTTATATTAAACTGATTAGATAAAAAAAGGGAAAAGCTAATATTAAATAATAAATAAATGGTCAAATTATTTTAATTTAAAATTATTTGAATAAGCAGATATGTTGCATTAAAAACTAACAATATTTTTTTCTTATATTTGCAGCCCTTATAAGGTGATAAATTTTAATATATGTAAAGTAAAGATTAAATAAATTTTGATTTGATTTTATTTTGTCATAACTTAAATGTGTATACTACTTTTACCACTGCCCGCCTTATAAGGTGCAAAACACTCTCGTTGGTTGCGCCTTAAACCTATATCAACTAGCAAAATTAGTATTTCATTTATTAGTAATATAATAGCGAATTTTACCAATAGGACAAAATTGAAGTATGTACTATTGTGTTAGGCAATGGAGATGCAGAATACAACAAGTTTTGGGGATAACAAAAATGATTTATTTCTTGAATATCTGGTAATTATTCCCCATAGAAGAAGTATACTACACTAATTAGTTGATTGCATTATGTGATTGTGGTAATAAATGAAGTTGCTAACATTAGTTCATGAGAATACTGCAAAAAAGAACTGTGCAGGCTATTTATAATCTGGGAGCTCTAGATTTTCTGTGAGACTTTTCAAGAAAAATGGTGATCTGATACAAGATTTACAATATATAATTTGTAAGACATTATTTATTAAAAAAAATTTAACACATAAAAAAATAGACGCTGATACATAGTAAATTGTTAAAGTAATAAAAACTTTGATTTTATGTCCAATAGGTGAACAAATCCGCCATGGGTCAAAGTTCTACCATTTGGAGATTTTTAAACTAAAAAAAAAACAATATTTTATTGCAAAAAGCTTATTATACTTTTCAAGAGTTATTGATAGATCAAATGTGCCGATTGAAATTTATTAACTCATATGTAGGATGAGCCCTGTTAAAATTTATTATCATTAAAGATACATTATCTACCTTAATACATAATGTATCTTTAATCATTTTAACATTATGTTGAAGAAGCAATTATTGAGTTTCTCTCTGACCCTCCTCAACAGACCTGCCCTATAAAATGTAAAAACTTTTAAAGGGCAAGTACTGTTGAGAAATGCACTTTAATTTGATACAATTTTATTTAAACTATAGTAAAGAAAAATTAATAGAGGTAAGTGTATCATATTAATGAAGGTAATCTTGAAAATTTTATTATTTATATTTATATAATCGAGAAATATAAAATTCTGCTGCTGATTTTAGTTGTACAAAAGAAGTAAAAATTACCCTATTTAAGGTATACTGTCAGTCTTTAAAACATGCGGCTTGTGGGTCACATATACGCAAAGGTACTTTGGATCCAGTACAATAATGCTTTCAGAGTGCTGTTGGCGCTTTTGTAGTGTGTCTGGTATGTTTACAGAAAACCATACAAATGGTTTTCAGGCCGTTATACATAAAGAGTAGCCTCACTAATGAACAGACTTGACAGAAGCACCAACGGCATCCTGAAAACTATATCTAAAAAACTTGATAGCCCTATTCTGCAGCATTGGGTTCACACACAGGTATGTTCATACAACAGGATGGCGTAAAGGAGGCAAATGTAACTTACTCTTTAATTTGTTAACTTTATTATTGCTAAAATGTGTTTTAACATGTTAGTCTATTATCTTCTAACATAGTTCTTAAGTTTCTGTATACTAACATCTATGGATGATGGTTCTCAATAAACTGTTATTTTTTATTATTATCATTAGTTTAAAGCAAAAACCTGAGTTATAATTCATTAAAATTGGTGCTTAAAAATTCATTAATTTTTAAGCACCAATTTTAAGCACTGAATTATCATATGCTAAACAGTGAAGGAAAAGATCATGAGGGAATATTGACATTTTTAAAAAAATGTTAAAAAAGCTTAAAACCATCAGTGTAGAGGAGGCTGATGCCCAGCACAATGACTAGATATAAATACTGACAGCTGAAGCTGTTACTTTATTTTTACTTCTTATTTTAAAAAAAAACCTGATATGTATGTAGTGTGATATAATGTCTTTATGTAACAAAAGTTTTTTACCAACTCAAGTCAGTAGTAAAGTAAACAAAGAACACAGACTTGGACCGATAATAAAAGAAAAAAAATGTGGATTGACACAAATTGGAATCAAACCCATTAGTACTAATACAAATATTGCAGTTTGGAATTTAAATATAAAATAATGCTGTTTAATAATCTACTTTGTTGCCAAAATAGACAAAAACCTAACAAAGATTGATTATATTGTAAAAACAGTTTCAAATTTTTGTAACCTTAATTTGTACATGAAGACTGAGTATTTATAAAATAACATAAAAAGTAAAACTTAGATTAGAAAATTTTATCAGTATACATCATTTCTACAATTATGAATATGACTGCAAGGGAAATTTACTTACCGAATTGTTGAAACTTAGTTTGTGCGATTTTGGCACATCTGTTTCAGAAGCCATCCTGTTAAACATTTGTTTTCTCTCCTTAACTGATATCTTGTGTTCATTGTCTACTAACATGCTTTCACTTCTTGAAGATGTTAGTGATGGTGGCAAAGTTTCATTAGATTCTGATGTATTGTGATCCGAAGTTGGTGAAAGTGGATCACTTTGTAACGGTATGCTGGATCGTTTCTCAAATTTTTCAGATGCCTTGCGTCGTGGATGAATTTTAGGTGGGGCATCATCACTTGAGGTTGACAAATTCTCTTTTGATTCACTATGTAAGGCCTCAGACATTTTAGATGTACCCATATTGGCGTCTTGAATAATGTTTGTTAATATACTAAAATCTTGATTAAGTTGAAGGGGCGGAGGTGGATGAAATGGTGGTGGTTTTGAAACATTATTAGGCTCAACTGGGCTTTCAATAGTTCTATTAGACGTTTCAAAAACTTTATTTTCAGCAGTATCGTCACTCTCTTTACCGTTAGTTGGCAAGTATTTCTTTTTTAATATCAACCATTTCTCATTGTTTTGATTTTTTATTATTGCTAAAGCGTTAACATGTTTTTTAAAAGTATTCCTAGCCTCATCTAAAAAATTAAGTTTATTCTATTAAGCAGAATACAACATAAACAGACAATGTTTTGAAAGTTTTTAATTACCTCTCATGTCCGGATTCATCAAAAACACTTTAAAATGCTTTACTAATTCATGGTTTGTAACCTTGCCATTATGGGCTAACATAAACTTTAATATTTCATCAAAACTTAATTCAGTCGGGGCCGACATTGCGATAACTATCTATTTACATGAATCAGTGCGAAAACAGAAAAAGTTTAACGTAAACGTCAAATACAAGGCAACGCGCAATAGGTAGGTACGTACGACTTCGTAAACTTTGAATCAACGTTCGGAAACATATTTCGGTGTCAGTTTAATTGTTGAATACTTTAATAGAGTTTTCAGCATGATCTATTTAAAATATATGTCAATTTCAAAACATGTATTATGGATTAAACTTAGCAATTACGACATTAATTGCGTAATAATAATGTTATAAATATGATTCAAAACAGTAATTGAATTAAACTTGCTTATGTTACTGTTATGTCTTAAAATCGGTTTATTTTGTCTTTACGAGTGTAGTAGCTTTGCTTAAAAAGCTGAATATACTTCTTACTCTTTTTTACATATAAGACTTTATTTATATTTATAATTTTCTAGTGTTAACAGATATGATTCCTTATTCAGTTTTATTAAAAAAAAAACATTTTTAAACAATTTTGTTTTAATATTTTTATATGTAGTCTTCCTTGGCTGTTACCCCTACATTGCCAGTTTCTACGCCTAAGTATATGTGCAAAACATTCCTATGTTCTGGTTTGAAGGACAATGTTCCCAGCATAATAATAATAATAATATCATGGGACATCTCACACATTGCCATCTGACCCCAAACTAGACAGAGCCTGTACTATGGTGATCAGACAAATGATATAGATACTTATATTTTTATTTTTAAATATATAACATATGGATAATTAACACCCAGACACAGACAAATACCTATGCTCAACGCACAAATATTTTGTCCTGGGTGGGAATCGAACCCATGACCTTTGGCTTTGCAGTCAGGAGCACTAACTACACCAACGGGCCAATCGATTTTATGGCCATAAATACTGGCCATAACATCTTAATTCTCTGTTTAGTGATAGATATGTCGCTTAGAACCAGGCGAACAACTTGCTGGTGTCGACATTATCTCGTAAAAAAAAATATATTTGTATTTATCTCATTATAATAATTATATACATTTGTAATTAAATTGACTAAAATCTGATCATGATTATTTCTAATTTTTTCTGTAGACCTACGAACAAAATGTTACCTATTGCAAAAAAATTATAAGTATTATTTGAGTTATCAACGATTTGATAAAAAAATAAAGATGAAAAATAAGTTTATTCCTTATAAACTTATTTAAACTAAAGTTTATTAAGATTAAACCGTTTTGTGGCAATGATCTACAAGATTTAAAAACCCGAGTAATCACTATAATAAAACAGAGCTAAAATATAGACAAATGATGTGACTTAAGTTACTCTATAATCTCTGCGGACCATAATCATGTGATACAGTGAAAAATAGACTACCTAAACTCGAGTTTCATTTACTTCGGTATGCATATAGTGTGCGTCCTTACACAGGATTTAGTTGCAAAGTATAATGATAGATATATTTATCTCTTCAATCCATTATATAATTATAGGTAATTGTCGCACATTATTGCTTAACATAACTTTTTTTTTACTAATTGCACTTGTTTTCGGAATCTATCAAATGAAAAGTTATTAATTTACCTATATTTTTATTAAGATTGCTTCTCTTCTTGCTGTAATCATGATTATCAGAATATTTCAAAATGTCAATGTTTGATAAAGTTTTAATACCTTTAAAGTAAAAAGCGAACAATTTATTCTACAAATAAAAAGACTCTGTATACTACTCGAATGCTGAAAGCAATATATGGGAATCGAAAATACGTGTGCAATTTTACCCTTTTAAGTAATAAAATGTTTCATGTTGCTACCTTCTATAACATTTCATTGATTCCTTCCTTGTTTTTCACTCATTGCAATTCATTAGCCTCTAGACAAGAACAGTGATTTACAATTGATGTCTATAATTTGTTAATCTGTATGAAATGAAATTTATAAACAAAATGTTTTAAATAAATTTTGACATTTTTTGTGGTCAAATTTTCTAAAGAAAAGATTAATATTTGCGTCCTATACTATAAAACGTTTACAATAAAAGTTTAATATTTTAATAAAGAGTAGTATTACAGAAATACCTTTTGCAGATTCCAACGTCGTAAAAGTTTCATATTACGAAAATGTAAGAGTTCCAACTCCTGTCGATTAGCCTATACGTTGATACGAAAATTACATATTCAATAACTTACCATGTTCAAATTTAAATAATAAAATCTTTACATATAAACAGGGCTTGTGAGCGGAGGAATTAAGTTGCAAGTAAATTAGTTATTTACGTATTAAATTACATATGTTCTGAATGTATGTAATTATCTGCACCAGAATCTGGACCCTGCCGGCTCGCGTAAATCAAGTTATTATTCGCGTCCTTATGGGGCGTTTGTACAGAGGAATAAGAGAAGTATTGATCAATAAGTAAGCATCACTAAGTGTTAGGACTCCATTGCATAGTCCTCCTGGAGTGATGCCACTGCATTTGCTGTTATTCGAGCGCGAACCGGTAATGTGTGTCATTACTGTGTTCCGGTCTGAAGGTTACTGTATAGTTATAGGCAGACGTTTCTCTCACCATCAGGCCCACGACTTCACGTCATATTATCTCCTAAAAGGGCTACTTTAATTCTCCGTCCGTCCGTCCGTCAACGACATTTTCGATTTATTCAGGAATCGTTGCTTTGTTGGTGGAACAAAAGCAAACCAACATACACACTCTCTGCTCAATTATATCAAGAAAAGATCTGCTTGTTAAGCTCTTCCGTATTAAACGCCTTGAGCGGTTGAAGCCGCCATTCAGTCCGGGCGATTTATAAAATCTGAGTTTAAATTCCGGTCATCGTTAATGTATATATTGATTTATATCTATATTATATTTGTCCTCACAATGTCTCCTTCAACGTACGAATTGAATATATTACTTAATAATGTTATTGAATTTATCATTTAAAGGAAATATAATAAAATTTAAAAGAATACGAGTAGGTAAATATAATAAACAAAGCAGAATTTTTTTCTCAGATTGTCCCTTCAGATTGCTTAATTAGTTCTATCTTATCTATTTTGTGTTTGTGTAACAGCATTATAATTTACGGTGTACATATTTTTTACGGTGGTAGAGCCACGCAACTGTTCTCGCTGCCGAATGGGCCGGCTCGAACCGGATTAATACCACAACCTCACAGAAAATCGGCGTGAAGTGGAAGTGTTTTTGCTTCCGCATTTCGTCTGGTGAGTGAGGTAGCCGGTGGCCCATCCCCTACCTCCCCTTATTCCTTCTCTCACTCTTGTTCCCGCTCCTCCTCCTCCATTTCCCCCTTGATCATCCTCCCTCCTTCTCTAAAATTTACCCCCTTAAAGACTGACAACGCATTTGCAAGTTCAGTAATGTTGCAAATGTTCATGGGCAGCGGTAATCGCTTACCATCGGGTGAACCGCTTGCTCGTTTGTCAGCCTACTACATAAAAAAGAACCCTTCCGAACTAAATAAAAATTATTACGATTTTCGCTAATTGGCATGTAACAGTTAACGCAAATTGAGAACTTAATATTAGGAGGAGGTAGAGTTACGACATCCGAAAAGTGGCTGGCAGCGGTTGGAAACAAGGAGCCCAAGACCGAGCTCAGTGGCGTGCCATAAAAGAGGCTTATATCCAGCAGTGGGTAAGGAACGGCTGATCATGATGATTAGAACTAAATAACCTTACTATATAACCTAACCCAATTTATAACAACTTGAACTCAGATTTAAATAAGTTTAAGATTAATTAATTTTACAATTTTCTAAACCATTCATTATTCGAAAATATTTTTGCAAGGGCCCCATAGGCGCAAGGCCGTCAAAAAAAGGCGTCGATGTCACCGAAGCCTGACGCCGCGACTGCTTGAGTTTTGGAGTGATGCCTCTACAAACAGATGGACTATATTCAATCGGGTCCGCATACTGGATCCCGACGGCTCTAATTGGGCGATCTCCGTAAATATATCAACTCGACCATGTCTTCACGAGCCACCCTCCAGTTTTTTTTTATGTAGTATGAGCAAACGGTTGACCTGATGGAAACTGATGACAGCTGCCCGTGGACATTTGCAACGCCGAACATTTTGTAAATGCTCGAGTTGCCCGCCTTTAAAGTGGGAATTTTTCGGTAGTGGAGGGGGAGGAAAAGGAATCGGGGACAAGAATAGGAAGGGGGAGGGTGTGAGAAGAAGGAAGAGATAGATGGAGAGCTGGAAAAGAAAGGAGGAGGGAGCAAGATAGGCCTCCGGCCACCTCACTCACTGGACGAAATGTGGAAAAACAAACACTTACTTTCTGCCGCGTGGCTCTACAATCGTTAAAAATGTAAGAGTCTATCCGACTTGTGGAAACTTATAATTTTCGGGATCTTCAAGCTTACCAGATAATTTTTGTCATCGGCGTGTCAGTTGTTATACAGCAAAGCAGTAATGTTTAAACGTTACTCTGTCCTGTTTTAAAGTGCAATGATGCCAGTGTCACTGGATATAGCGTTAGACGAAGCAGTTTTTATGTTAAAAAAACTTTGGTGCAGTGCTGTTATGAGTAAGCATGTCGCTGCGAGTCACTGTCCTCGAGCAGGCTTACAGCTCGTCTCATCGCATCATTTAGAAATAAGACAAACAATAATATCTGCCTATAGTAGAAAACTCCGCTATTGCCAGCAACAGTTTTATACAAGTGTTATGATTTCGGTTAGTAGAGCAATATTGTCAGAAAAATTGTTGGGCATATTTATATTTATTTATTTATTCTTCATGGTTTTTCAAAGGCGGACTTAAAGCCAATGGTGTTATGTGCCAGTCAACCTTTAGATGGTACAGAGAGGTAATCCTCTCTGTACCATCTAAAGGTTGGCCTAATGGTAGGCGGACAAATAGAAATAAAAAGACAATTATAGATAAGCAATACGAGCAACAAAATATAGATACATATGCATACACGATATATGAATAAATATATATACATAAACAAATAAATATATATACATAAAAACATAATATATGTATTGCTACATTTTTTTACGTATTGCTATATCTATATCTTTGTAACTTAACATAAGTAACCTTTTTGAGAAATCTTTGCACCCCTTTTTAAACACATTGCGCGCACTGATGACTGTGCGCATAGAAATTCATATATAGAAGGAACGCAGAAAAGCGAAAATTACATATAAGTTGTAAACAAATACATTAAAATAAGTACAAATATATTAAATCATACAAAGCAAGATATTCCTTTTATATAATGGCACAATTTGTCACCTATTGGCTGTTATAACTTACTGTCAAGTATTGATTTCTTTTTATGTTATTTGATAACTTTATTACCATAAAAATATTCGATTTAATATTAAAAGTGTTTTGTTAACATAAAACCGCTATTTTACAAGCATAACATTCACATTGATTTATAATATGTCAATAGTGAGAATGTCATCAAGACGTTTCTTATTAGTTTTATTTAAATTGTTTATCTGGAATATATGGGACTTAATACCATTTCTCTTAATCAAATTTAATTATTTTATGCGACAGGCAAACATGTCTGATGGACGATGCAAGGATGCCTGTTTATATTAGATTTATTTCGTATAATGTAAAATTTGTTAAAATTATTATTAATAATATAAGCTAACCAACCAAACAAACAAACAAAAAGAAATCTCTCTACCACCCTATAACAATAATCTTTATAAATTATTTAAACAAAATACTAACAAATTAAAGGTTAATAAAATACAATGTAACAAAGGTGGTTCTTATCAAAGGACATAAAAACGATGGCCGCGGTATAAACGTACAAACAACATAACTGTACTTTAGGTACAGTTATGTTGTATTTTGAGATTAGTCCATTCGGTTCCACTCTCTGTAAAAGCTGCTTCAGTAAGTGCCAGCGGTACTCAAAAAATGCCGTTGCCTAAATAAAGTATTCCAAATCATTTTAATATACCATCAAGACCCAAAAAAAATAAATATCCGCGAATATACAACATGGCCGTAATTTTTAACCCGTGAATATGGAAACCGTGAATGACGAGCTTTTATTGTACATATGTATTATTTTGGCGAAATAATATAATACAACTTACTGAATAATATACATCTGTCGCAAAATTTAAAAAAAATTGTGAAGCAGAAATGTGAATTGACTTACTCTAGCTCTACTACTCTCTTAAAAATGAGTAAATTTCAATATATATATATATATATATAAATACGTAAAAAGAAAACTTTCAACAGCCTTAACAGCCTATTGCGCTCACGGGGGTGAAAGTATAAAGCGATTCGCCACGTGACTTAATTATCAGAGCAATAATTTTTAATATTTTTAAGCAGAACTGAAAAGTTACTGCTTGTAGAATTCTCTAGTGCTTTTAACACAGTTGCACATTAGCACATTCATTTTTATTGATATTCTGTTACTTTGTTTAAAATTTTTACGTATTTAATAGATTCGCTTTCTATTTTCACGGGCGTCAACAATCGGTTATTAATATAAAACAGGAGTCATAAAATGGCCGATCTTGTACCTGGCGTTACGCAAGGTGGTATACTTTCTTCCATAGTTTTCCTAATTTTCATAGAATCAATCACGTCTTGGATCATTTGCTCTAATCAATTGTTATGCAGGTGACTTCCATATTAGCATCCAGATTTGTATTAGCGACCTCCATAAACATTAAGTAGATGTGTGTTGCCTTAATTTAATCAAGTAACTTCTAAACGAGCTAGAATGCCTTAAAAAATAGTTGCATCAGATATATTTCAGTCAGTCAGTCAGTCTTCGAAAATACATATGTATATTTTTTTTATTTAATGATAAAAAGTGATGAGATGAGTAAGTTAAGGTAAGAGTTAATGGTAAGCAACACAATTGCCAGTACAGTGTCACATAGAACTTACTTAGCTCTGCACTGTGCCTGTAAACTATTTCTACCTCTTTACCCAGTATTTACAGTGACAACGTTGCCAAACCGAACGGAACATAGTAGTGCTTGCGTACTATTGCTTGGTGGTAAAATAACTGTCAATGAAGTGACGAGGAAGTACTATACGAAACAAGTCTCGGAAAAGTCAAGAATCTAGTTTGTTCTATACTCTATTTTTTTATGCAGTAGGCTGACAATCGAGCAAGCGGCTCACCTGATGATAAATGAGCCCATGGACATTTGCAACATCACAGAAAGTGCCAATGCGTTGTCAGCCTTTCAAGGGGATATTTTCGAAAGAGTGAAGGGAAGAGGATAGAAGGGGCAGGAGGGGATGGAGTCAGAGGTAGGGAGGGGTAAGATTAGGTAGGATAGAAAGGGGGAGGGGGCACCGGCCACCTCATTCACCGGACGAAACGCGGAAGTAAAATAAATCCACTTTACGCAGATTTTCTTTAAGCTCAATTCGTGGAAACTAGCATTTCCACGGATTCGGCGATCCGATGAAGCTTTATAGAGCCACATAGGCTAAAGGCATCTACGTCAGTCAAGATTAATTCTTTAAGGTCGTGGTACCTATCCGGATCGAGCCGGCCCATACAACAGCGGGTGCAGCTGCGTGGCTCTACCACCGTAACTCCACCGCCATACCTCAAGAATAAATTTATTCATAAAAAGTATTTAAACAATGAACGAGTTCTTCGTTCTTCGTTCTTCTTTAGTAATACTTTCACTGTTCAGATTGTACTAATGTGTAACTCCTTATCTGAAAGCGAGCTCAATAGACCGATCCCATAGAGCCCTTGGTCCATGGGTTTTATCCGAAGGAAAACAATTAAATTGACAGGATAGATGTAATAATTAGACTATGGTTATTCATATATTTATATAGGTATTCATTAATAAGTTTATATGAAATCTTGTGCCTATAAATATAGTTTTATGTTTGTAATTATTTTTGTATATATCTGAAAATTTTCAGCAAATTTATTGCAACTATCGTAATTATTTCCACGCCTCAGATTGACCGGGTCAGATTGCTTTACGACATGCTTCTGCTTTTTGTAATTCGTTTTTTAGGGTATTGCAACAAAACATTAGTTAGGGCTAGACTTGATATTAAGAGAAAAATGTTGCTATTTGTAGCAACATTCTTCTCTTAATATTAAGTCTCAAATACCAGAAATCAGTAAAGAAACTGTAGAGAGAAATAAACTCAAACTGTAATATTTCGAGGACGTTCTATTTTAACGAAACTATTTGATGGGGTGAGCAAGTCATGCGCCTAATATTAACGACATGATTGTCGTGAATGAATGAATGAAGAAATGAATTGCCTGATGGCAAATAGGCAATTGCACGAAACTATTCTTAAATCAATATAATTAAACCTAACTGTTAATTAGTTCAGCACTTCGTTTAAATAGAGATATAAGTTGACACATTCGTATGTGCAGTAGAGAGTATCGTTAAGTTTTTATAGGCAAGTCATATTTAACATACTACTTTATACCCTGTGTCATTTAGTATTTTACTTTAATCTAAAAGTTAAATACACAGTAAGCATGTCGCCCGGTTTAAAATGACGTCGAGTTAAATTGCGTTTTAGCTTTCAGTAGCATCACTGCCGATGATGACGACACAACCGCGGCTCTAAATTGCGCGCAAAAACTGGTAGTTGACACAACAGCGTGTAAGCAACAAAGCCTTATTCACCCGTGGGACGTACATTGACTCGTACTTTTTTTTTATGGGTTAGGCTGACAAACGAGCAAGCGGCTCACCTGATGTTAAGTGACCACCACCGCCCATGGATAT
>DWHO01002861.1:0-12725 GCA_018247575.1 Eurytides lysithous rurik
ATAAAATATTTTCCTTTGGGACATAATTTCTTCGAATTTTTTTCCTTACTGCTTTGATCGCTTTTTTCGCACGAACACTACGTGGACGGCCAGATCTTTTTCTGTCACAAACAGAGGAGGTTTCATTGTACGTATCAATAGCCACAAACATTTGACTTATACCAAGTGTATGGAGCATTTTAAAAATTGTGTTTGGCTCCATACCTACTTTATGTAATGCAATCACAGCGATTCGGTTCTCTTTATCACCCACTCCATTTTAATATCACAAAATATTTTACCATATATTGGCGCGAATATAAGAAAACACAAGAACAATCGTATAAAAATTACAGATTCCAAATTCAAAAGTAATAATTTGTTTATTTTTAATTTTAACAGTATTTATGGCCAGATGCTGACCAGCTGTAGTTCATACAAATATTTTCCCTGGGTAAGAATCCAACCGACGACCTACAACGCCGAAGCCAATAACTTAACAACTGCGTCAAATGTGTCATCAAATACCTATTATCAATGCTATGGTGTTGCGGTTGTTTATTTTAAGGTAATTCACAAGTACTCATTAAAAAGAAGAACACACACAAGTCATAAGACAATTTCACGATGGTTATGACATCAATATTTTAGTAGCAGCTCCCGCTGCTACTGAAACTACCAGCTCCAACCGGGGAAACACCTAACAGAAAATCGGCTTGAAAAAGAAGTTTTGCGTTTCATCCGGTGAGTGAGGTGGCCGATGGGCGACCCCCTCCCAAAATTGTCCCAAAACTTCCCTCCAAAAATTGCAACATTGTGACAGTAGTTAAAACCTATTCAAATATCTCATAGTCACCAACTATCCAAGCAAGTCCCATAGGTAAACAAATTTATCTATGTAGAAGATACAGGAGCATTGTCCGCCATGCTGGTAGAGCGCGAATTGATATAAAGTAGTAACAGCCTAGCTGTGGTTCAGGCTGAACATATGACCTACAGCAGGACAAATGCCTCCTCTTTAGAGTATAACAGGCCATAGTGCATTGCTTGACAGGAGACATTATTGTGGATTATTTTGTAAATATTCTTTTTACTATTTATATAGAAAGAATATATGTTGTATACATACAGGTTGTTCGATTGTTTGGATTAATAATTATTATTATTATATACTTTTTATTAGATTAGCATGAAAATATGTGACAGTTAAATGTGATATATTACATTAAATATATTCATACTTATCAAATCATATAGGTGAATAAACATGAGTATAATTGCTCAAATTTTTTGACTAAAGATGAAATGTGGGTGGTATTATAAGATAATTTTTGTAATTATAAATAAGATCCATATTTTTAAAGAATATGTTAAGTACAAAAAAGAAAAAGTATTGTAATTGGTTGTTATATATAACATTTTCATTGTAATATTACAATTAAATCATAATTTTATTATTACCAGGATACCAAAAAGCACTACAGAATTGAGTCTTAAAATAACTTGTATTAAATAAGCTAAAAAATTGGAACAATCCAATATTCTTGAAAATGTGGTTTGTGAGAAAAAATTTAGTCCTTCATTTCAGTACTTTGTTTTTCTAGGAACAAATTATCATCAGTTACACACTGATAACATTAAATTTTTAGAGAAATAAAATAAAAATAACTCCCTCTCGCAATGAGTTTTATCAAATTCAACAAATTAAAATTAATAAAGCAATAAAACAATTTTTTTTTATTAAATTCAACAAATTGTTTCCAATACATATTGGTAACAATTTGTTGAATTTAATAAAATAGAACAAATTTATAATTGAGGGGAATTTAGGAAGTAGGATTAAAAGAGAAAGTAGGACTTACTGCAGTCCTCCTAAACAAAAACTTCATCTGTAACATAACTTACATTACCTGCCCTTAAGAAAAAAAAAAAGAAATGATTATTTTTAATTAAGAAAAAGCTTTTTAAATATGATGACAAATGGGACACAAATGTTACTTTTTATGACAACATATAACATAATTATTTTAAGGCTAGAAAGAAGACTTCACATGTTCAATGAAGAAGCTTCTTATGTTAAAAAAAAATGTTTTGTACATTATATAAAGTTAAAGTAAAATCTTGAAGTTAAAGAAATGCATGTATCTTGTGGAACAGAAACATTATAATACCAATAAATAATAACAAATATGGTGAACAGATGTGTTTAAGGTCGCGGGTATAACCTTTGCCGACCGACAAAAAAACTATTGGTATATAATACCATTAAGAATAAATCAACTCCCGTAATAGATGTATCAACAGAGCCATTGAAGGGCAAGAACAGGTGTCAGAAGCCGTGAAATTATCACTTCTATTGTTGAACTTACTTTGATCATTAGATGCCGAAACCGCTGGGTCAGTAACAAATGAGCCGCTTCGAGAACCTGGACCCCATTGAGGTCTTCGACCATTTTCCCTAGACTCTGTTCTTTCTGTTTCATCCGCTTTACACAGATGAAATGCAAGTACGCACCAATATAACACAACACCGATACGCATCTTGATCTGTTTCACTAGTAAAACAAACGCACACAATAATTTAATAACACCGTTGCCACACAACACTCTATACACATTCTAAAATTCTACTTAAACTAAGAGTTTTTAGTTCTTAGGGCCACATAATACGCAAAAAAAGGAAGCCCATATAGACGTCGCTACAGAAAGAATAATTTAATACGGCTGAAAAAAATTGACGTGGGTTCTTTATATTCAATGTAGCAACATTACAATGGAGACAGACTACAACAATTATTATAATAACACAGATTATGTATTATACAGGTATTTGCTAAAGATACTATAGTTGCATGGCAACACAACATTGAAAATCATGATTTTTATTGTTAACGTTAAGTTTTAAAATATTATGAAATTAGGGTAACATTCTAAGATATTCAAAATATATTATTTATTTATGGAACAAAGTCTGCATAGTTAAGTAAAAAGATTTACGAAAGATTAATTCCATCACTTTTTTATGAAGTGACTTGATTCTTTTCTTCCATGTAATATTTTAGATTAAATTTAAACATTTATATATTTGTATTTACCATTAGTTTAATTGATGAAATAATTTTATTTTTAAATTTATATTAAAATTTACTTGCTTTCAGAGATATTCGCAAACAAAATCGAGTGCTGTGACGTCATATGACGTTGTGCTATGGTATGTTACCAAAATATGTCAAATGACCTTGCCAGTTTGTAAACAATACCTAAGCAAAGGGTTGACTTTGATACAATTTTGCTATTTTTCTTTGTTTTTTGTCTTTTGAGGTGGTCTTTATTGTATTCAAGTCCTGAAGTAGCAGGTATTAAACACAAAATGAATATTGACTTCGAAACTATGGCTGTTTTGGAGGAAGAATCGCAAAATGTAAGTAGTAAATTTTTTCGTTTATTTATTTGTTGTAAATATTGTTTACTAAATTATTCTATCGTTGTCAAATTGTGATAATATGCTACTTATGAGTTGTACTTGGCAAGTGAATCACATAGTTGGAGAAAAATAATATGAAAAGTTACTTCCTTGTCTATTTAAATCGTGACATTATTTCCTCATTGATATTAGTGTCCGTCCGAGATCCAGTAGTATTGCACAACAAGATGAAAACTTTCATCATGGCCGATATATGATTGATAAAAATTTAAAACAAATATTAAGAAAGTTCATTTTACATATAAATACTGTAAATGAATACAAGTAATACTTGAAATATCAAGTTGTTATCACAATGATCTTCCTTCATTTTATATACCTTTTTTATTCCAATCATACTAATCCATTGCACTAAAATAGCTACTAAAGCAAAAACAAAATATATTTATGTGTGGTGTAAAATTAAAAATATATAAATTTTATGTACTATTTGTGTACTCTAAAAAAGTAAAATGATCGTATTAAGATCTTAGATAATTTTTAAGTAAAAATTGCGGTGTAATGACAGAATTTATAAATTACTACTTTTGTTTGGTTTTATGTTAGTTGGTCTTTAATAATCAATCTATTAATTTTTATCTTTAATATTGACCAAGTAGTTCTCACATATGGTTGTATATTTTATAAGTTTTGAAATAATTTGTACAGTTTAAGTAAGTAAATCACACATATTTTTTCTTTAATCTAATACAATCTAATAAAAGTTAATACATACAAGTAAGAAATTGTCTTGATATAACTACTTTTGGCAGCTGATTGAGTTCAGTAAATTTCTTTTAAGTGCAAACAAAAGTATTTCAATATAAATCTATAAAGGACATTCTAAGTTCACTCCAATTTGTTATAATTATCAAGTATTTTTTTTTAACATTAAAGTATACAAATATAAAGAAATAAAAAAAATAATGTCTTATAATCGTGTGAGCCATATGTAAATGATAAAATATTTTTGAAAATATTTTGTATAGTATCTATGGATACACATAGTAATAATTATTTGTACTAATTAAAGTTATTGAATGAATTAAACTTTTTGAACGAATGCATTATTTAATATTTCAATAACTGTAATTAAATACTAAAATTTAATTTAAAAAAAAAACGCGTTTTATTAAAACTTGACTTATGATAGAGCCATCTATATCTGTTTTGGTTTATATACAACATATTGTTGTTTTATGCTTTCGTATTGGTTTATTTAAAATATTATAGATGGCGCTTATTTTTTGCTTCTAATATTTTTCTTTTTTAAAATACTTAAGATAGAGTTATAGCTAATTGAGGTAATTACTCTATTTACATATGATGATGAATGGTCATGTACCTAAAATTAATTTCCATAATGGAATAAAATATTTAAAAGGACTTTTTTGCTCTGTGAGACAATGCTACTCCTGGACCAATTGAAAGATTGATGTTTGTGACGATGTATTTTATGTATTTATAATTGGACTAACAGATGTCGCTCCAAGAAAATCTTTGATTTTTTTTTTCAATTTGACATTTTTAGGGGACGGATCAGATATCAGTCGGACGAGTTATAAAACTTAAAGTATACACCGACGCATGTTGTTCGAATTGTAATGAAGGAGACTTGTAATGTATTTTTAGTAGGTGCTCGATAAATTTACGCCGCGCCGGTGGTACAAATTCGTAGCTATGTTTGCGTCTGAACCGAACATTTCTGTGATAAGATAACCTGAGTAATCGTATAGCATTCTTGGGATATGTATGTGCATTCGACTATCGTGTTATCCAATACCCCTGCTCTATCCGTGACTGACTGGGTGACTCACATGCGCACCTATGTTTTATATTTGTAAACTTTATAATAATACATTGGTATTCCAGTAGTACCATTGTATTTGTAATTGAAATGAGTGTGTAGAATATTTCACATTATTTTTTTTATACAAGAGTACATTTATTCAATAACTTATGAGAATAGCTAACAATCTGATTTGTTTTTGCCGGTTAGGGTAGACAAATAATCCTGATGCTATTTCGTCGTTTAGTCAGCTGTATTTTTATATATTGGGAAAATATTAACGTGGTCTTTATGGCATTCGAATCTCTTTAATCGCTATCTACTATGCCTTAATTTAATAATGTTTTATTACGTGTTTGACAGTGAAGGAAAACGTTAGGCGAAAGAACCTATATACGTAAGAGATACCGTCTATTTGTGCTCATATATATGTCTATATAGAGGCTTTGTCTAACTGTGCGACATATATAGGCTGTTACTTTATGTTACTTAATGATGAGTTGGCAGCGATTGAAAGAATTTGCTTTGTAATTGATACTTATAATGGAACAATTATATTAGAGATACAACCAGACCTTTTAGATCAGTGATTCCCAAAGTGGTCCAGGTAGACCCCCTGGGCTGGGGTCCACGGCCGGCGGGGTACCGTACCAACGATATCGAATGAAACATTGCATGTTCTGTAATGCAAATGTCCATGGGCGGCGGTAATCACTTACCATCAGGTGAGCCGCGTGCTCGTTTGTCAGACTAATCCATTTTAGTTTGACCGCCGTGGCCGAAATCGGTTGGGAAGACGTTATTATTAACACTTGTAGTCAAAAACAGCTAAAACTTCTTGCAGCTGATGCACTGTATTAGTTTCAGCGTTTGGTCGAAGACAAGCGAAAGTGAGGTTTATTGCATTGTTCATTAGCGTTTAGCCGTGTGAAACTTATCTGGGGATCTAGACTACTGGTGTCCATAGTCATACGCTCGAAACTGCTCGTAATTTCTGTCGTGCTATCTACATTGCTATCGTGAACCCTCTTTCTTCCCGTGACTGTCAAACTATTGTGCAGGTTATATTGCTTGCCATGCGTCGGATGGGCATGTAAAAAGTCGGTCCCGGCTTCTTGTCGTCGCTATCTAGCGGTGGCTTGGAGAAGTCGTTATTAAGAGGTCAGTTTAATGTCACCGCCTTTGCGCTTAATTTCTCCGGTCGTGTCGGTTATCCGTCCCATCGGACTATGAGAGTAAAAAGGAAGAGTGAGTGCACCTGTGTCTGCGCAAACGCTTGTGCACTATAATGTATCCCGCGCACTTGGCTGATCTCTTGTAAATCGGCCGCCGTGACCGGATCCGGTCGGGAGGACATCATCATTCTTTGGCAAAGTGCGCCTAGGTTGTAATCACTGCATCTCATACAGTAACTTGTGGTTCACCATCGTTGGTCTACTTAAATCAATAACATAACTTAAATCTTATTATTCTTATTAAATATAACGAACTTTTAGAGCGAATATCAGCATGCAAAAAGAAAAATGTAAATTTAATTAACATAAAATAGTAATGACATCGATACAGGTATCGTATGATTACGAAAATACACAAGAGAGACCTTGTTTTTACGGCGGGAGAGCCACGCAGCTGCTCCCGCTGCTGAATGGGTCGACTCGAACCGGTTGAGAATCATGACCTAACAGAAAATCGGCGTAAAGTGGAAGTGAACAGTGACAGAAAAACGTGAAGTGGCCGGTGGCCTACTACCTCCGCTCCCCTTTCTCCCCTTCTCACTCCCTTCCCTATCTGTTCCTCCAATCCCTCCCTCCTTTCGTCCCCTCTCTCCTGCTACCTCCTTCGAACTTTTACTTTGCGAGTTTGCTTTCATTTGCGAGTTTTGTAATACTGCAGAAGTCTGGGTGGTGGTGATTACGTACCATCAGGTGAGCCACTTGCTCGTTTGTCAGTCTAATCCATAAAAAAATTTAATAAGAAGCCTGAAGCCAAGCTTGCCTTATTTTTTTCTGTTTGGTGCATGACTCGGCGTAATTACACGGAAATATGATATCTTAAATCTCTTTTTAATGAACGCAACTTAGCAGGCTCTGTGAGTGTAGTTATGGGTGTGTTGCCCTCTCTTCACTTTGTCTCCCAAATTAATACGAGAATTGCCCATTGAGGAAGTTGTATTAGCGAAAATGGGTCGACGACTAAATTTTCCCTCCGCTAATATTACAGTGCGTGATGTTCAAACGCATGCATATGGTTTAGTGTCGGGCCGAAATAGACATCAAGCATCGTAGTGCCTCTTGTAATAGGGATCGCTAAGCCGTCGCAGATTTGAATTTAAAATGGGATACGATCAAGTATCTTAAAATAGCAACAATTTTGATAATCTAAAGAGAATTTTGTGACGAGGTCGAACGTCAGTCAGAAGGTTTTAATTTAGATATGCATATAGCCATAAGTTTGTGCAATTAGCGGATTGTAAAATATTAATACATGACAACTGCTTAGAGCTTCTATAATGTAACTATTTTGTCCCCTAAGCCAAGTTGATTTTTTCCCCCTATGAAACAACAACACAAAGTCATTGCCCTCCGTGGGATTCGACAGATGACCTCCGATTTGTAAGCGGGGGCCATGGGTTCGTGTTATACACTAGGCCACGGAGGCTGTTTTTTAATTAATTGGGTAAGTGTGTCGCTTACAATCAAACACCAGATTTCCTCGACTCCACTTAATACATATTTATATTTTAAAAAAACTTGCAAAAAGTGAAATCAACTTATGGGTAAAAACGGTGTTACGGAATGCTTGGACCCCATGCAGAGCACTTACGGATTAAACAAATACCTTAACGTAAAATAACGACAACCGGAAACCCGCCCGAATTTCATTCCAAAACAATCGATGCATCGGCGTTCTATATTTGAAACTCGCGGTAATTCCTTCCTTTATTTTTATTCGCGGTATATTTTTCGCTCGCATGTTTTAACCTTATCTTTTTTTTAGTGCTATCAACTCGCAAGTCACTTTAGTGTTACTTTATTTACGGTTAAAAGTATCCGCTTTTTTAAAAACCTTTCTATATTAAACCCTTTTTTATGGTTCGAAAATAATAACTAAAACCTGTTACAACAATTTAATAAATTAATCTGTTGAATATTTAGAGAGTTTTTAAGTCGATAAGACATTAGCATTAGATAGATTATTTGGTATGTATATGACATGCATGCGATGTTTATTTAATTTGACGTTGTTTTTTGAATGTCAACAAACAAAAGATTGTATTTAAAAAAAATACAATATTTGAAAGCTAGAAACTAACAATTGATTAGGTATATAGTAATTTGACTCCACACTTGTGGAGATAGAGGCAGCAACTTAGTTTATATACAAAACTTAATGAATGAGTTGCGCTAATTTTCTTTTATATATTATTATTTCATTTTGTATGTTATATCATTCAATCTAACATCGTAAAGTAAAATCTCACATCGACTCTGTAATAGTATAAATCACTGGAAATCTAGCGGATTATTTTTGAAAAAATAAAAAAGGTATATTACAGTTTTTCTGATATATATGCAATGAAAAAATGCTTGCTTTTTTAAATTTCTTTTGCTATTAAAGATGCAAGCTCTATAAAATATATTCGATTCCATTTACCCCAGTGCGACTTGTTATCAGATTATTTGTATACATATTATCTCTTTAGGTCTCTAATAGTCTCGCACGTCATTATGGAGCAGTGGCATTTTGCTTACCCCGCTCGCCACAGAATAGCGTTATTAAAACGCCTAGTTTCCCTTTTCACGGCCCATTGTCTTAGAGGACAATGCAATGGATTGCCCCGTCGTCACTCCTCCGTCCGGGTCGCTGCATTGCCATGAATTAAGCCCTCGTTACAGATGATATCTTGGTCCAGTTCCGTCGTATATTGTCTCATTCCTGGGCCGAGCTGTAGGTATTTGTAGGGAATTGGAACAGCTATATACGGTGGTAGAGCCACGCAGCTGCTCCCGCTGCTGAATGGGCCGGCTTGAACCGGAGAAGTACCCCGACCTCTCAGTTTCGACGTAAAGTGAGCCACGCAGCTGTTGCCGCAAACAACATTAATCGATGCATTGATATCTTCAGAGATTTTCCTCTAGGTACCTGGACGACAGGCAACAGGTGAACGTGACCAATGTCCGTATACGTGATAAAGAAAACGTGACTCCTTTGTCCGCTTCGCCAACGTTCACGGGGATCTTAAAGGTGCTACTCGAGTGATATAATTAACCATCACTCACATAACGAGTGGCATGTTACCCAGATAATTATCTAGGTTCATTTGGAATGACATCACGCCACTCGAGAGCGAAACAATAGAAACACGTTTTGCTTTATAGCCAGTAACGTAAATATAGACGGCATGTTTTATATCATGGTTCATCGCAGCTGCTCTATCTATGGTCTCGATTGATACAGTTACTAGTTAATTACTACGAAGTTTTTACGGTGGTAGAGCCACGCAGCTGTTCCCGCTGCTGAATGGGCCGGCTCGGATTTCGAACCGGATTAGTACCATGACCTCGCAGAAAATCGGCGTGAAGTGGAAGTGTTTTTGCTTCCGCATTTCGTCTGGTGAGTGAGGTGGCCGGTGGCCCATCTTCTCCCTCCCCTTATTCCTTCTCTTACTCTTACTCCCGCTCCTCCTTCTCCCTTTCCCCCTCGATCATCCTCCCTCCCTCTCTTAAAAATTACCCCCTTAAAGACTGACAACGCATTTGCAAGTTCAGTAATGTTGCAATTGTCCATGGGCGGTGGTAATCGCTTACCATCAGGTGACCCACTTGTTCGTTTGTCAGCCTACTACATAAAAAAAAAAAATACGAATGCATATTAAGGCGATCCAACCACCGTGTAGTGAAAATAACCTCGCCAAATGCAATAATAAGTATTAATTTGTATGAAAATATTATTTAAACACAAAGGCTCTACAGCATCTTTACACAAACTATGGAATAATATATAATGAAAGGCTATTGCTTTTTCTTTATTTATCAGGTTCTTAGTTTTACTTGGATTGAAGAGTTTGTAGTCGAGATTTATTTGAAACATTAGCAATGGTAAACGTGGACGACATTTTTTTAATAACGTGAAACACTTATTATTCGCGCATGATTTAACATATTATGCGGCGATAATGTCTTGTTTGTGTTTATTTAATTTTATTATTTAAAGTGCTAACCGCCTATTTTAACGGCAAAGATTGTTTGCACTGTACTACTACATATTGCACATTTGATTTATTAATCGACTAGCCTTTGGTCGTGTCATTATTCGCCTGGGTTCTGATTTCATGTCACTTTTAAATATTCTGTCATCTATCCGTCATAATAACAACTATAACACTATTTTGTATGAAATAATATAATTATGTAAAAAAAATTGCTTTTTCGATCGTAAAAGTCGATCGCGGCTGCTGCTCGACACAATCTCGCATCTGCACTGGACAGGCTCAACTCTGGACAGGCGTTCATCCTTCGATAGTACTGGGTATCCTTTCCACCGTGATACGACTAACGAAATTTTTAGTACAAAGACTTATATACTATTTTATCGCCTGCGTAATTAGCTGATTGCTTGTAAACTGCCATCGCCAAAATGAATTGAGGCAATGAATGTCGGGAACTAAATAATCCTAAAATATCCATAATATAAACAATAACGGTGTTGTATTAAATTAGAAGCAAGTCGTTGTGAACTAAATAAATGTGTAAACATCAGTGTGTAAAGCCCGATTAACGAAATACGTTTAACTTAATTAGTAGTCAAAACAATTGTACACCACCATAAAGTTGTTAAGTACATTTAAACAATGAAATCTATTATTCTCGGTAATACGTACAACAAAGACAAAGGTTCTATAACAAAGATACGTTTTAATGAATTCGCGTTCATTGAGGTTAATTTTCGTACAGAATATAATATAGATATACATATATTAAGTGTTTATGCAAAGAATGTTATTTAGTATATGATACTGTATAGCACCGATGCTGAAATTTTATAAGCATGTGGTACAATTTTTATTAGATTAGACGTCTTTGATTCACCCAATCCATCTTATGCCAAAGATTCGTCCAATTTTGTCGAACGGAGGAGTAAGGCTCATCTGCCCTCTTGCTGGTGTTAAGCTGGAATGAAATAAATAATATGCTTTGGAATGAAATAAAAAGGTTTTATTGTCAGATGGTTAAAAAAAAGCATATCACTAATCGCTGTCGAAACCAACATTTCTACACCATCGATTTATAGCATCGGGTTTTAGCCAAAATAGTTTTTAAGTTCAGGTTTTCTTTTTGTTGTTCAAGCATATTCGACGTTACATTAGTTATCTTAAAGTGTACTAAAGGTATATATTTTAACGAAATCAATGAGAGCTCGAGATTCCCTGAGAGAGGTTTTTAAAAAAAGTTGTATTCTGACGGTTGCCTCACAACATATACTCTGTAACATATTATTTATTCGACAAAATTTTAATACTTTTTTTAAACTCAGTGTTGAACATGAACACGTGGTAGATACTAGAAATAAGAATAAGCTTGTAGCACCTCGGTTTCGTCTCTAAATAGTTAAAAATCCTTCATGGGCTTGAGTATACGCATATATAATAAAATTCCACAGGATGTCCTAGATCTACCATTTGAGCGTTTTAAAACTAAAATTAGAAATAATCTATTACATAAATCTTATTATACTGTTCAAGAACCACCAGAAGGTGGACCAAAATACGTGGAATATAGTTGATTGACTCGTATGTGGGATAGATATTATTGTATACTGTAACAACATTTTAAAAGAGAAATTGTTGAGTTTATAGAAGATATATACTGCTGAGAAGAGCCGGTGCTCTTCTCAACTGCTTCCAAGCCGGTGGTAGCTTCCTCACGAACTGAGATGCAAAAATGACGATCCATAAGTGCTTGTAAAGGCGTATTTGAATAAAAATATTTTGACTTGAGTAACAGGAAGGTACAAAGTCAAAGTCTCAATCAAAGTCAAAATTCTTTATTCAATTATTCAGTCTACTGATTCTACTACCTGTTCGGAAAAAAATGCCTCAGTCCTGAGAAGAACAGGGGTACTGTACGACATTTAAGCAAGTTGTAGAGTTACTCACAACGCCCATGGGACGTGATCAATAAATATATAAAAGCATTGATGTCACCTTTATAAAGAGTACATTGGAATATAAACAGTTAAAGATTACTAAGTTTTGAGAAATTATATAAATAAGATGGTAATCTTATCCAAAAATAAAAATAAAATATTTAATGTCTTGGATATCGTATTTGAAGAAAGAAGAAAATTGTCGCCTCTTAGTGATTGATGTCTCGTTCACTGAGTAACTTCGCGGGGATTTTCGTTATCAGAATCTCCGGATTGGCCCGTTGGTGTAGTGGTTAGTGCTCCTGACTGCAAAACCAAAGGTCGTGGGTTCGATTCCCACCCAGGACA
>DWHO01002862.1:0-12724 GCA_018247575.1 Eurytides lysithous rurik
TATATATATATATACACACATTTTTAAAACACAAGAGTTTTCATACTTATAAATATAATTAACATACATGTTATAGCAGATACTTATCTAACAAAAAAAATAGTATGCAAGTATATAACTTGTGGGGCTTCTAAAAAGTATTATGCAAAGCAAATAGCAAATAAAAATGTTAATAGGGGGATTGGGGGCAACAGACTAGGTGGCAGTCTGTTTAACTTAGATGGCTTGAAAACAAAATGCTTAATAAACATACATTTAAGGAACTGTGTGTAATAATAACATATATATGTACATATAATAATAATAATAACAATAATAATAATTTTTTTGCAAAATATAGGTAAATGGCAAGGTCTACAGGCATCATATATCACTATATTTTACTCTTTTTCAAAGTATGCAAATGGTTTTGCTAGAGCGTTTTTGAATTACAATTATTATTAGAAGTAAGTTACATACAAATGTTAAATTATATTTATATTATAATTAAATTATGTTAAAGTATTACAATGTAAGGAATTTAAAAGAAAAGTAAAAATATATTATTAGAAATGACCTAATAAAAGTTCATGAATTGTGTACTAACAATTATCCATCAACAAGTCACGCAGTCTTTTCTTAAATAAATTTGTGTTGAGTGCCTTCATGTCATTAGGAAGCTTGTTGAAAACTTTAGGTGCCATGCAGAAAGTGCTTTTATTCATTAATGCTGTGTTTGTTCTTCGAACATATAATTTGAAGATATCACGTTGGCTATGTTCTTGGCATATCTTGGGAAAAAGTATCATGTTATTTTTAAGAAACATGGCTGTTTCATAAATGTACAATGACGGCACTGTCACTATTTTGTATTTTATAATGAATGATAATTTTTTATATGAATAACATACTCCTCATGTGGTAGAAGATATACTTATATACCACATGAGTATGTTATGTGTATATGTGTATATGAGTAACATACTTATGTTACTCATATACACTCATATATATATTATAATTTATTAAACAGTGATGTACTTAGTGCTTGTTATGGTTAGACGTAAAATAATCTTGTAATTTGTCTAAGGAAAAAGGAGAGAAGAGATAGCTAACGTTATTCATATATGTTTAGCTTTTAAGACATGATCATATTATTTTTATTGCTTTTTACCTATGATGACTGTTTGGTGCAGATGCTAAGCTACTGGCTTCGGCGTTCGGTCGTAGGTTCGATTCCCGCCAGGGGCAAATATGTGTATGAACTAGATATTTGTTTCGGTTCTGGGTGTTTGTCCACATAAAATTTATGTATGTAAAACACCCTTATAGCACAAGATATTTCTATCTTACATTAGGGGCAGGGTTTTATATCTAACCCTAACCTTAAGTAAAAAAAATGGAATTCTGCTTACACATATTTGATTCCTTGGGAAAAAAAATGATATTCTGCTTATATGTGTATTGATAAGAATTTTAAAGTATAATTATATTTGTCGATGTGTTTAAATGCTTTAACAAGGAAAATGTTTATTCCAGTAATAAATAAAATTTTCAAAAATGTTTGTGGTCAATATAGCAGTTTTAAGAATAGTGATAATTCATTATTTTAGTACAATTATGAAGCTACTGACTTCAGTACTATTAGTTGTTGCTTTAATTTGTGCCCAGGGCAAACTTTTGCAAGAACTCTAGAAATCTAAAAATCCTATAAGTATATAAATATTGTTAATAGATAAGGTTTGTTCCAGGTTTTGATGTTATTCCATGTAATACTTATTTATGTAAAACACCCATGTAACACATGATATTTCAATTTTAAAATAGGAGCAGTGCTTTTTAACAAAAAAAAAAGAAAATTAATGATTCCAATATTTATGTTTAGATGTAAGTTTTAATAAGTTAATTTGACTTGTTTAATGATAGCTCTTGGAATGAAATTTTTCTAACAAAAATAATTTGGCAGAGCACACTGCTAATAATTCATATTTTTTTTATCTAGATCCGTGGTATAAATCTGTCAAAAACTGAGCATACTTACGAAACTACTACTTATTGTTGAATTTCCAATCTTGACGGCACATAGGGCACTGTTGCTGCGGTTGAGAGTGCAGCCACTTAACTATGCAGTGAATATGAAAACAGTGGGAGCAAGCACCCCAAACTAGAGGACAGTCGTCGCCAGGCAGTTTGCAGTCTGGGCAACAGCTATCGAAGGGCATACGACAGATGCCACAGTTATCGTCGTTCGCTATCCAACGCCACGTTGCCACACCAGTCCAACCTAAGGATAAAAAAAAAATTGTTACAATAAAATTCATTTAGAAACCAAAATAGCGGCAGTGTGTTGTCATACATACTTTTAACAGTGACCTTCATGTCGTATTAAGGACATCGTTTCGTAACAGGGAATTATTAACATGAAATAAAGATAATATTTGTCCACTGTTAATGATATGATATATTAGTTAATAACTGAATGATGAATAGATTTTGAGTTTACACAAAGTTAACTGACATTTCATTTGGCGAACGAAGAATAATTCGTTACTGATACAGATAATACCACAATGTTTTAATAATTATATTGAATCCCTTGGAACAATTTTCAAAGATAAAAAAGGTTTTATATTTTAAATACATAATAATAAAAAACTTCAGTTGGAGGATTAAACCTTTCTAGAACATCAATGAACAGTAATCCTAATCATAATTGTCTTACCGTGTTAATTCCAAATTAGAATTAAACGGCAAGATTACGATTACCGTGTGATATGTTAATATCACACGGTATGTGTGGTATAATTTATATGCTTAAATAAATGATCAGTTGTGTAAGATACTCTTTCGTTGTTGCCATCAATCTGTGTCGATACTTTATAGTGAACAAAATTTGAAATTTTATTTGTGATTAACATATGTTGTTAAATATTTCTAACAGAATATAAATTTATATAGATACATCAGAGTTTACCATAGAGACATACCTTTGTGTCAAAGAAATGTCAATTGTCATATTTAATAAGCAAGGAAAGCATAGCAAGTTATAGGTTGATGTGTTGGAGGTTTTTTGATTATATTATAGCATTTTATAAGGCCTAATTAACAATTTACAAGACCAAAATGACTACGTTCGACTCGAAATATGACGTAAGTAATAACTCCCACTTTTAATATCGCTCTTCTCATAGATTCGTATATTTTTATTTGACATTTCAGCTTTTTTACTCTTAAACAATTTAACATACAAAATAGTATAAAAGACTTGAAAACTTATTTTCAATAAATATTATAAATTTGCTACGAATCGTTATGGTCGTATCTGCTCAGCTCATAACAGTGTAGCTAAAATGATTAGGCGTGTTACATTTGTTGTTATCTTATATGTTATTTTGCAGTTATCTTAAAACATTTGTAATAGTTTGAAATAAAATGCTGTATAATATTAATCGTAAGAGCCGTTTTCTTAGCGGCTTTTATTTATATTGTATAGATATTTTTTCAATTTTTTTTTCTGAAGATGTTTCCTGCTGGAGATGTTGGGGTAGTAGAAGGGGAAATGAACATTCCTTCACGAGGAGTACCCTCTGGAGACAGCATGGAATTCAATACACTTGATGAACCTATTAAAGAAACATTTGTAAGTATTTACATGTAAAATAATATAATAAACCTATTTAATACATTACATAGTTATAATATCTTTGAAAGTCATCTAGTGTATACATAGTTATTTATTATTTCACTTAACAATATCTAACTTATTATTTTTGTATATAACTTATATAAAAAAATATTTGTATATGATTTTAAATTCTTAATTTAAAAAGAAAAAGCTTGTTATTGTCCATGTCAAGTACTATACTAAACTTAAATATGATGATCTGCTTCTTAACTAAATAAAAGAATGAGAAAGATGGCATACACAATAATTTATCTATAAAATATATTCATAATTATTGTTTAATTCTAAAAAATATCCAAATATATTTATTTACTCATGTTATATTACAATATAAATTTTCAGATGCGGGACCTAAGAGCCGTTGGTAACAAATTTTTCCATGTATTAATACCAAGGGAAAGGACAAGTTTGTTGAAGGAATGTAAGTTACTTTTTTATTTCTAAATATATGAAATTATTCCCTTATGCAACATATAAAGATACAAATTTTTGTAACTATTTCAAACATTTCCATGTAATCTTTCTGCTTATCCATCAACCTTTGTTTATGTCAGTGTATATAGAATGAATCAAAATGAAAATCTTTGTTTACACAATTTCCATTTTTGAAAATTGTGGTACTACAGAACCCACAGACATTCAAGTGGTTATTGTAGTTATTTCTTTACTCTTTGTATATAATTTTGATTGATAGAATCCCAAAAAAACAATCAAAATTTAAAAGAAAAGAAAATTTAAAAGTTTATCTCTGGAATTAGGAAATATGATAAAATTTGTTAATAATATGAAAACAACATGACATCAATTTGTACACCAAAGTCTAGTTTATCATATTGTGGATACTTGAATATTATAAAACATGTAACTTAACCAAATGATGGTATATAACATATATTTAAAACTGGTGGTGATACGAGATATGAATGAATACATAAATTTCTTCAGATTTTCTTTTTTGTTGTTGCAAAATGTTTAAATTTCAAACAAAATAGTTTAAGAATATTTGCAAATCAAAACTGAACATTCACTTTAGTATTTATACTTCTAAATAAATTGTAACATTCATAATGAGAATAATAAAATATATTCACAGCTTACTACATCCTTATAAACTTTCTGGCTAGTTCAAAAGCAAATAAAGTCTCGGCAATGAAATGTAAATAATGTTAAGTGTAATAGCAACTCTTAATACTCTGAAGATCAAGAATGGAAGTGGCACCTTAAAATAGGGTGCTCTTACTTTTCCCTAGCTGGTGTGATTTCTTGTTTTTTATTCTCGACAAATCTAATTCATCTAACTGGTATTAGTTTTTTTGACATTTAAAGACAGTTTGAAAAGAGCCTACACAAAAAAGTGGTTATTTTGACTTAAATATTTTTTTAAAACGTCAGACCTGTTTGCCCACCATTATTAAGATGTTTTATACTCTAAACCTCTGGAACTGAGTAATAAAACTATGCCAGTAATAGTGAAAGCCTATGAAATAACAGCTGTGGATATTGAAGCTACGACAATTTTAATCTATAGCTCTGTATCTCATACATATTTGATTGTTAATTCTAGTTGTGCATCATTAAACATTCAGATAAAGAACATCTGTATCATATAAATTTATGAACTTTAACTACTAAAATTTGACCTAGGGAAGGAAGGTTTACTTTATCACTTAGTAATATTTTTTAAAGTACTTCAACTTTATGAGATAAAAAAGAAAACATAGGGTTGGGCTATAACCAATCACTAAATTTAAATGGTATAATATCTAAGTTAAGTAAAAGTAGATTGCTTATTTTAGGTGTTTGCATGTTTCAGGGGACCTGTGGGGTCCGTTGCTTCTGTGCACTCTCATGGCCACTATCCTGCAGGGTTCTACAGAGCGCGCGGATAATTCAAACGACGGCGGCCCAGAATTCGCCGAAGTTTTCGTACTAGTTTGGATTGGGGCAGCCATAGTCACTGCTAACTCAAAACTACTTGGTGGCAACATGTAAGTTTTGTCTTGACTTTGTTCTAAAAACTATTTCCTGCACTGAAAGCCATTTTCTATTAATGCTATGGTTGAATATTGCACCATTTTCAATTTATCACTATTGTAAATTCTTCAACTATGATTTTGAATATGACAAAATGTTTAAATTAAATTACTTAAAGGTGCTTTAAAGACCCATTATTAAAAATTTTGATCTGATCTTACAAGAACCATTTGTCGCAGTTTTATAAATAAAACATGCTTAAAATTTACTATATCTCAATTCAGAGGTAACATTTTTTCCCCAAACATCCTTATAAGTAGAGTGATTCCCCTACTTATAATTTTTTTTTTTAGAAAATAAAGTTATGAGACATTGTGCATCTGATGGTAAGTAACATGCCCACATATCAACACAGTGCCATATAGAATATGCTTAACACTGCACTATGAATGTCAGCTAGAGACTTAAAATGTAATACTTATATGCTCAGTTATTACACTGGCAACTTTGCCTTTCAAACTAGAAAACTAGTGTTTAGACATTACTGCCTGGTGGTACATTAATTGGCAATACAATCCAGTACTCCAGCTAACTCCACAAAAGAATCCTGCCTAATAGAACTGTAATGTATATAAATCATTATGTACTTCATAACTTCCAGGGTACAGAATTATTGGTATAGAACAAATGTATAATAAATATATTTTTTCAGATCATTTTTCCAATCAGTGTGTGTGCTGGGATACTGTTTGTTTCCAATTGCGCTTGCATTGATCATCTGCCGCATTATATTGTTCACTACGCAGAATTCGTTCCTCTTCTTCCTGAGATTGGTCATTTCAATGGTTGGCTTCATTTGGGCCACATTTGGTGAGTTTTAAACTGTTCATTATCAAGTTAAAATTTGATATCCATGATTAGACCAACTTTGCCTTAAAATCCTGTTTGTAAACTATAATAGATGGGTCAAGTCAATACAAGTCTCTACATTTTATTATTTAAATCTTAAATCACCCTAATCATCAATCAAGAAAAGCTACCACACCACTTTAATGTTAGGCAACTGATCTCCCACATTGTCCAGAGCTCACATATTTTTTTGTCAAGACTATGAAGAAAATTACCAAATTGAAAATTTAATTATATTAAAATTTCTTTCAGCTGCAACAAAGTTTCTCGGCGATAGTCAACCGGAAGGCAAGAAAGCTCTAGCAGTGTATCCTATATGCTTGTTTTACTTCATTTTATCATGGCTGGTTGTCTCTCACAGTAATGTTTAAACTCACCTTATTCAGTACCGAGTATATTGTATTTATTATTGTGATATGGACCTATTAGAATAATTTGTGAATAAATGTTTTTTTTTTAGAATAAGAATTTACTGTATTTATTTGATAATTAATTATAGCTGAAACTCTCAGTATATTTATAAAATGTTTTAAGCTACTATTCCAATTCGTGGATGTATATGCACAAGTTGATTAAGATAAATCTTCAAAATGGGATGAAAAGGTAAATAAATCAATAAACATCTACCCTTTGCGATTTTTATCGACATTCCATTTTTAAGAACTGTATTTATGCCAGATTACTTACCACATGACTTTTGTACATATTAATAAATAATTAAAATATTATTTTCTCTCTGTAGTATTTTATTGAATACCTTACAAAAAGACATGTGTCTAAAAATACATAGCTTATGGAAATTCGAGACATCAGTACATTTTGGATATATTACTTGCTGTTTAAGGCAGGTACACTAATTAGACTAGGTTTTTATGTGTGTGACGAAGCATCACAGGTCTTACAATTTGTCGCAGAAATATTACAGTGTAAAATTTTGTAGGGGTTTACTCGATCATTAATAATTTAATCGAAAATGTACATACATTACTCTACTACTATTGTTTGTTTTGAATTAACATAAA
This sequence comes from Eurytides lysithous rurik, assembly GCA_018247575.1. NCBI lineage: Eukaryota > Metazoa > Arthropoda > Insecta > Lepidoptera > Papilionidae > Eurytides > Eurytides lysithous. The sequence goes on from DWHO01002862.1 coordinate 7,570, forward strand.
AATGCTTTCCATTTTAAATGTTACTCTAAAAGCAGTATTACCATTACTGGGTAAGTATAGTGTAAATATGTTACAAACATTATTAATTGAAAATACATTGATCAACATTTTGCTGAACATTGAAATGTTCACAAATAAATTAATAATAATATCACTATTTCCTATCACATAAATAAAAATTATATTCCTAAACAAGTGCACAATGTTCAGAACAATTTTATTGTATAAAGAATCACAAAACATGTTTGAATGAAAATATAATATAAGAGTATATTTTGAAAATTCTTGACACCTACATATTACAAAATTCTAAGAAAAGATGTATAATATCAAAATGCATAATTAGCAGACTCTGAATATAGTTGTTTTCGGAAAGTTTTAACATGGACTTGACTTTAGCAGTAGTTTATTCATAATTTTAAAAGGATTGGAAAAGCATTTCATTTTATAATTTATTGGTATTGCATTTATATTATAAATTGTTGGTGGTGTATGTGTTATATTCACAAACAATTATTTACGTTTAAAAGACGATTACCACTATTCATTCTAAATTATGCAATAATGCAAAATACTACTTTTCGTGTTATCAAAAAGCCTCATATTGTAAAGAATAAAAAGTCTAGATTAACATGTGCGTGCGCCACAATTATATATGACAAGTCTACAATGATTCCCCTACTTATAAGGATATTTAGTTGGGCCATAGATATGTGAACATATGTATACCAAAAACGTCCTTTTCAACAATTAGTAATTCCGCATGTGTTTGAATAACTTAAATTTTAGTTAAAAATAAAGCAGCCCTTTCTTAAATTTAGCGCTCTTTTTTACTCAAACAATTCGATAGCCTACTGATTAATTGAATTCTTTTACGTTATAAATAAAACTATTTTATTGACATTCGATTAGGGAGGAGCCCAACTTTTTAATTAAATATTGAATGAGACGCTTAAAAATAATCTTGTCAGTCGATACCAGTCTAATCTAACATCAAAAGCAAACACTCAATGTTTGACAGGAACGAATTTGGCGCCAATTGACCTTTTTGGTATTTTTTTTTTGTTAAATAGCAAAGGACACCGGTGTGCAGCCTAACTCGACTCGGAGCCGCTGGACGATTTGTCCGGGGTTCGCGGCGGGGAGGGCTTGGGGGAGGTCTTGGTCGGCGGCTGGTAGGACATGTGCATTTGGATCGTGTCCCTCGCCTTTCTGGCGCTCTTGTACGTGAGCGAGTTGGCGCGCGGCTTGCGGCGTGAGAAATGGCGCTCGACCCACTTGAGCATGGCAAGCACCGAGTCCGTTGAAGACAGACGCCTTTCGGCCGACGTCTTTGTTATGTGCGAGGATGCTATACGGAACGTGGCCGCCATACCTTTCAGCGCCTGAATTAATAAAATGCTCCATATTAGTGAAGTTAAAAGTAACAGTAACAGCTATATGCATTTGTTTCACAACTTTACGAAGACTTTAATTATTATTTTGTGGTTAAACAGGACCTAAAATTGTTAATTATAAATTAAAAAATACATTGCTTTAAATGTGTTGAATGGCCTACGTATGGGGAAAATATTGCCATCTCATTTCGGCTGTAGTATAAGTCACTTTCTGTGTTCGTCCCACTGCACGTATTTGCACAGTGCTATTATTATGAGATTTAGTTTTGATTAATACAAATTATTACGGAAAACATTCAATTAAATTAAACAAATATATATATTACCAGCATCGCGTCTTCATCGGTGTTATCATCACCTGCGTAGATGATTCTAATTCTTTCGCTCCAGTCCAAGCCGAATGCAGTTCTCAAGATGTAAATTGATGCACGACCTGTGAAACCAAATTAAGGATGTGGCAGAGGTCTTGCAAATGTTTTGCAGAATTTTTGTGTCAGCCGATTCAAATTAAATTCACAGTTATGTTGTGTTACTAGTTAAGCTTAAAAGTTTTTCATGATCTTGTAGAATTCTACATGTTTTTCTTTATGTGTTATCTTTTTTAACAATAATAAAAAAGCTCTATTTATTTATGTTATACACTAGTACATCACAAAAAAATGGCCAAACGTTAAAGCAGTGTTTTTTTGCAAAATAGGGGCTGTATTTAGAAATATGCGTGCAATTTAGTTGATTGCCTCATATGTGGGATAGCTATTGTTTATTGTATTAAGGCATATTGTAGCGGTATTTTTAAAAGAGAAACTGTTGAGTGCCTTGGCGGCTCTTCTCAGCAGGACTGATTTCCTTTCCGGTGGTAGCTCACCTATAGAAGGCCTATTTGGAGAAATATATTTTGATTCGGATGGCTCGACGTCCCACCTTTGTTCCACTGCACGGGCGGGCGTGCCTCTAGGGCGCAGTGTGCTGGCACCGGGGAGAAGCCGGCGGCGGTGATGAGACGCCTCGCCTGCTCGGCCAGGGCCGCCCTCTTCGGCAGCGGGGTCTCCCTGAAGTGGAAGGTGAGCAGCGCACCCTTGTTCTCCACCCACGCGCCGTCCTTGCACACCTGAAACATAAAATAATTAGTGGTAGAGCCACGCAGCTGCTCCCGCTGCTGGAAGTGTCGGCTCGAATCGGTTAAGAACCACCAAATTGGCGTAAGTGGAAGTGTTTTTGCTTCTACTTTTCGTTCGGTGAGTGAGGTGGCCGGTGGCTCCCGCTCCCGCTTCTCTCCTACTATAATCCCTCCCTCTTACTCCTCATCCTTAAAGGCTGGCAACGCACTTGCATGTTCTGTTGCAAATGTCCATGGGCGGCGGTGATCGCTTACCATCAGGTGAGCCGTTTGCTCGTTTGTTAGCCTATTTCATAAAAAAATCTCTCTAACCGTGATCCTCATTTACGCGGCGCCCGCCAGGGGGCGGTACCGTCTCCGTTGGGAAACTATGGCACTATACACATTGCGGTTTGTCATTAACTGGGATAGCAGACAGACTCCACAATAGGTCGTTTAGGTAATGTCTTTAGTAGCGAAACTAGATGAATACATGCTTTTTTAAAGAATATTTAATGAGGATTTTTTAATTGATTAACTGCAAAAAATAAGAAATGGACGGATGTAGCATGTCGTCGGCGACATGAATGATTTTTTTAGCTATTAGTTTTCTTATTAAATAAATAAATAAATAATTTCAATACAATGTGTCAATAAAGTATTAACATCGTGTCGTAACCTTTAGTTTACCTATTACCTATTTAAAAAAAAACCGTTTGCACATAGTTCCTGAAGTTATAAACCTTACCTGCTCTTGCAGGGACTTGAGGAGGTGCACGACCTTGTCCTGCAACTCCATGGGCATCGGGTGGACGAACTTACTGCCATCGGGATGGAGTATCTCCAGTCCGTGGTTGCCGGCGTACGTTATGCCTTCTATGCCCACCTGCGAGCGCCGTTTTACACATATTAAACATCACTGGCAACCCCACTTATATTCAATATTAATTATAATTAATGATTTACATGTTTATTACACAAATTATATTACAAACATACGAATTATTTATGAATGAATAACTAATCGAGGAATAATTAAGTTTATATAAAATTATCGAGAATACTTATTAACGAGTTGATATATTGACTATTTAACAATTGATTTCATAGCCAAGATTTTGGCATATAAGAAGGGTAAAATTATAATGCGATACATCCATTTCAGTCTTAAGATTAAGTCGTTACTTTGCCAAAAACCCATAGCAACTTATAAGTCGTCTGTAAATTATAGGCAGTGTTTAGAATTGTAACAATTATATAATTAAACAGTATAAATAATAAATTCAATAAAGAATATCCGTGTGTTATTGGCCATCCTACCATTTTTGTTATACACATTTACAAGAGAAATCACAACAAGTCGGCCACAATACGATGACCCGTTTGGGGCAGTTGCTGAGCCGTTGGCTTCGGCGTCGCAGGCCATGGGTTGGATTCCCACCCGGGACAAATATTTGTACGAGCTACAGATGATTGTTCCAGATCTAGATCGTTTGGATCCGGGACAATCATCTTTCGATTTTGGATTCGGATCGTTTGTTCGTTTGAAATTTATGTGTGTAATAAGCCCTTATAACACGAGATATTTCCATCTTATAATGAGGGCAGTGTTTAAAAAAAAGCTTTAAGTCAGTGATTCCCACCATGGAGTGGAGTGGACCACCCTCACGGTGTCCACTCACACCATAGTGTAGAGAATATGGTACAAATGTGAAATGAGCAGCAAGAAACCAGTAAAATTTTGACTGTTCTGCGAGAGAAAAGTTATGGAAATCTCTGATTTAAATAGTCTTCGAATTGGTTCGACTAACGCCCAGTATATGACGCCGCATGGATTATGATTTTTATTATTTATATTATGATGCTTTTATTGTATTTTTCAATATATTTCTCTTTAAGTAATAATTTGAATAGTTCGCCGTATTTTATCGAGGTTATAAATTGAACACATCTCTTTCTTTATTAAGGTTTGCAGGACAATTCCGGCCCTGCGCCTGATATATAGGCAACAAAGTAATAGTTCCATACGGTACTTTTAACATATGTTCGAAACCTATCTCTTTACCATCAAATATGAACATAGAACATTTATATTACTCTTTGACGGCAGAATAAATATCAATGTAATATAAATAAGGCTCTGCAACAAATCTATTATCTGCATATTTAAAGAAACATTCGATACGGGTAAATAAGGATGCAAGCTTGTTTCGTATCATGTCGACAACAATATGATACGAAGTCTAATAAACATAGGTTTATTAGACTCGATATAGATAGAAAGCTGAAGGAGGAATCGAAGCGTCGCTAACGCCGAATAGAATAAACAGCTAATAAACGAAAAGGGAGTGTTACCACCATAAATAAAACAATAACAATTTAGTGTGCTCGGGTGATTTAATAAGTGGATATATAAATAATAATAATAATAATGTCCTCCCGACCGAATCCGGCCACGGCGGCCGATCTACAAAAGATCAGCCAAGTGCGCGGGATATATTATAGAGCACAAGCGTTTACAGACACAGGTACACTCACCCATCGTTTACTCTCATAGCCTGAAGGGACGGACAACCGACACGACCGGAGAGAGATCAGGCGCAGAGACGGTGACATTAAACCGACCTCCCCCTTGGAGGGGGGGGGGGATATACAAATATGT